>JAMPIV010019437.1:122500-330000 GCA_024509875.1 Oreohelix idahoensis | reverse complement strand
ATCAATGTTTTTTTTTTTACTTCGTAAATCGATTACCTTGATGTTTGAAGACTAAAACGAAAGTTTTATTGTAATTTGTCTTTGGTAAGTTCGAATTCTACAGTTAACTTTTTAGTGTTTTCCAATTTTACATGCAAAATGCTGAAAGTATACAGAACGTACTTGTGTTAATACTAAGAAAGACACTATATATTACAATTCTCTTTCTAATTTCCCTACAGTGTGGTATATAATAAGTACATGTTAACAGAAAAGATTAACATAAATATTTACACAAAAAGATAGTACACTTCACCGTTTAAAATTCTTCCAAAAATAATGCGGCACAGGGTGGAAAAAAATACGTAGTCAAAGTCTATACATTTAGTCCTTTAACTATTAGACATATAGTATCCTATATAGAGTGTTGTCTTTTTAGGATTTTGGCGAGGCGTGTCTCGTTTTAAGTAGACACAGGGACCGTCGGTTATATTAGATTGTCTACTTATTTACGTAAACATTTACTGTGCACTCTAGCCAGTAAGCAACTTAAGGAGCTGAAGTTTTCGTGCTTCACCCAAGTCTGTTGCATTGGTTGCTGTGAGTGTGCAGATCTTTAGAGAGGTCAGTAGTTCTAAAGTAAATCACCACAGATCCTGGGTTTCCGAGCGCTGATGTAATACCTCTCAGTTTATAACTGTATTTATGCATTCAAACTTTTATTTCAAGCTACGTGACTGATATCGATGCCAATTAATTCGCGAAACTTGTTTTAAAGTAAATATTTGGTCGAGTGATTCTTTCTTAAGCAGATCTGATATCTTCACAAGACTTTCTTGTAGATATTTCGGGAGTTGTCATTTGGTAGTGCTTTATATCATATTCAGAGAATTGATTTTTGCGTCTTGTGTAATTACCATTCGCGCTTTTCTTATCAATTTTAAAGGTGGTTATTAACTCTGGTATTCCCCATTATTTGTGTAGGCTTTAATCTTCCTATATTACATGTAGCGAGCTATTTTTAGACAAAGTACGATACGACATTTACTCTATCTAGCTCTTACTTCACTGGAACCTGCTGCCGTTTTGATATTCACTTGCCTGATATGTTAGCAGTACATCGTTTATCCTTCATTCGGTCTTTCCCTTTGAGCTTCCCACTGAGTACAAACCTCTAATTAAAGCATGCCCAGTTGTCCTATCCTTTTAAGCACCTACAAAAAGCATTATTAACTTCACACTATTCTCATTGTGGTGGGTTTTGATGTTATGAATTGTTGTTATGTATTATTATTGTATTAAATGAGATCAGCTATGAAGGTCCCTGAATTTAACAAATAGTATTTTACACTTTCCAGAGTACCTTTCCGCTACCACCCTTTTGATCTCATTCAAAATTAATCTATATTATTATATAAAATGACTTCGTGTAGTGTCTAGGGTTATGAATGTGGAGTGAAATGTGCAATAACCAACAAACATACAAACAAATAGTTTATTATCCACAACCACCAACAGTACTACAACAATAACATACCAACGACACTTTAAAAGGCTATCTTATTTAAGACAGTGGTTGAAATTTGTGTAAATAAATTTTGTACAATTTATTATCCTGATTCTAATTTATTTTGAACCAGGACTGACAATCAAAAGTGAAATCAAAAGAATCATTTACAACATTCCAATAACACAGTGGATCTTCTGTCCATACATACACTATTATTCTAATATAAGTGTGTGGTTATATTCTTCTACTTTGAGGTAATACTGGTATTACCCATAGGTTGTTGGTTATAATCACTCCCTTTAAGTTAAGTCTGTTTTCGTTTGTCACTTGTGGAAATATTAATACTAGGCACAGTTTTCTTTAATGTCACTTTCTAATCTGTTAAGTTCTTTTAGTTGAGCTTCCAGGTGCCAAACAAGAACTTATCTAGGCAGGAGAATACAGGTAGAATGTTTCCTCTGCTCGCTTGACAATCTTTTCTACCTTTTTGATAGGCAATGGCCAGTAGCATGGGCTCGAAGTATACAGATAGAGTCCTGAATCGAGCAGTTCTCAAGCGTTTGGTACTACATTAACGTCAGTACCCAGGACCCTGAAATGTGAAGGTTATGCATCCTTCTTTATACCTAGTATACTATACTATTCCACATTTAAGTACAGGTACATTACAAACAAACGAAAAGGGTCATAGCTTTATACCAACCTATGCCACCATTATCTTTTGATGTGACAATGTACACCAGTATTCCTCTCCCCTAATAGTTACAACGCCACTGCAATTCCAGCTGTCATCTTTCCATATAATAGGATAGGTGTTATGCTCCTTGATGACAATCATACATATTTTCTTGTAGTTTTACACCTCTCTGACAGTCTAACACATGGTGGATTAATCTCTAGGCTCTGCTTAAGTTTGCTACAGACCTACTTACTTATTGTCGTACATTATTATCTCACATTCAATTTTTATTTCAAATACATGTTAATAAAGTCAATCTTACCACATTTATTCAATGAAATACACAGTGAACGATGACTGGCACACTTTCGATCTGCCGTTCTGTCCAGGCTTTTGAGAAATATGGTTTTCACTGCACAAGCCTGATCTCATCGCTATGTGTCAAAATTTTGTTAGAAATGGCGTCCCCAACTAATGCTTTTTCCCCAATATCAACTACTCTGGCCAATGATTACCCTTATTTCACTTGTAAACAAAGTCATTCAAAAATACAATTCAATTTTCTACTACGTTACTCGGGTGATATATGTTTAGTACGAGGTCGGCCAATAATATTTCGTCTCACTTCAAATTCCACCCAATCCCCTGCATCGTACCATCTTAGCCTAGCTTTCACCTAATTTTTTCCCAAAAAAATATGCGATCCAATCTAAGCAGATATGACTTGACCTGACAGTATCTCTGATCTCTATGTATTGTTTTATCAATATTTGATTATTTAATGGACTATTTAGATAACTAACAACATATTCTTGGTCAGCAAGTCTTCAGGTACACGAATATACGATTTTTATGGGGCTATGTGGCTTGGTTCAAAATTCTATCTTTTTTTCTATGTTAGTTTCAAGCTAAATACGAGAGCTTATGTCATTCGCAATAAGAGCTAAACGTGTTTCCATGACCGTAGTGTCCACATTTCTAACTTTTTCATCGTATTTGGGAAACCCGCCTATAGCAAAGCGTGCAAGTCGGTTGTAGTGTTAGAACCAATTTGAGACGTGATTTGCGTGTGTTATCCAGCCTTGCCTCTCCTTTCCCCAAATGCAGTTAGGCAAATATTTCTTAGAACTAGGAAAAGTGGGGCGTCTATGTCAAGGACGAATTTGAAAAATAGGGTACCGTTTTGTTCGGCTTATGCGTTAGCAAATAATAAGCTGAAGGCGTAGGCGACAACTTACGATTCTCGCCGACAATTTTTAGTACTATCTTATCTTGACTTTATGCACTATACTGTTATATTCTAATTTAGATATTGTATTTAGAAGCTCACCACACATCTCCCCACTTAGAACAGACTATCATATGTCAGTTCCTACTTTTAAATACACATAGATAAATTTACTATCTATGCCTGGGGACTACTTTGATGTTCGTCGTACGGATGTCTGCTTAAAAAATCAGCGCCAACATTGGTTTTGCCGAGAATGTATTCTATGGTAAACTGGTATGGCTGTAAGAGCAACGACCAGCGTAATAATCTAGCATTTTCATGCTTTGCTTGTGACAGACATACGAGTGATTTATGATCTGTTTGGATCTTAAATGATTTACCATAAAGATAAATCTGGAACTTCTTTATAGCCCATATGACTGCCAGACATTCTTTTTCACTTGTTGAATATCCCCGTTCTGCTGTGTTCAACTTACGGCTAGCATAAGCAACTGGGTTTCATTCCCCATCAAGTGAATTTGACCTTTGTAATAGAGCTGCACCCAAACCTATATTACTAGCATCCGTTCTCACAATGAACTCTTGACCCAAGTCAGGTAATTTCAAAATGGGCCTGCTTGTGAGCTTTTCCTTCAACTCTTGGTAGGCTAATTCACACTGCGCTGTCCAAATAATTCTATCAGGATTTCCTTTGCGCGTTAAATCAGTCAATGGAGCACATATGGAGTTAAAGTTTTTAATATACTTTTGGTAGAAACCACATAATGAGACAAAAGATCGCACATCATTTTTTGTCTGTGGTCTTGGTGCTTTTTTCAACTTTTCCAGGTTCTTGGGATCAGGGGTCATGTTTCCCTGATGTACTGTGTGTCCCAAGAATTCCAGCTCTTTACATCCAACACAGCATTTCGTCGGTCTAGCTGTCAAATTGGTCTCTCTCAGTCGATTAAACAACATATTCAGAGAGTTAATGTGATCCTCAAATGTTTCTGTGGCTATAAGAATATCATCCATGAAGTTGGTGATGCATGGATTATTCAGGGGATCCAGTAACTTTCTCATCATCCTCGAAAACACACTCGGTGCATTTTTCAGCCCGAATGGCAACATGTGAAATTCATAATGTCCTTCCGAGGTGCTAAAGGCTAAATAAGGTCTAACCTCCTGCTTTACTGGGATCTAATAGTAGCCTTTGCTCAGATCCACTTTAGAGAAATATTTAGCTTTATTCAGCCTGGCAAACAGCTGATTTGTATCAGGTAATGGATCAACTGACCTTCTGTGACAGCATTCAGTTTCCTGTAATCTATACACAGTCTGTGTTCTCCAGAGGGTTTTCTCAACAGAACCACACTGGAACTGTAAGGAGATTCACTGTGCGAGATAATTCCTTCTCTCAACAGATAATCTATTTCCTCCTTCAAAGCCTTTTCCTTAGCGAACGGGATCGAATAGGCTCTCATACAGATTGGTGTTGGGTCTATGAGTTTCATATCATATTCTAATAAATGTGTATGCCCCGATCGGTCAGTTAACACATCTGTATGATTATCCAGAACCTGTTGAACTCTCTCCCTCTGATTTTTCGTTAAGTGCGTACTGATTTTTACCTGTGCAGCGGTCTCACAAGGGTGTAACGGATATTCATGAGAGGTGAGTGGTTCCTTTTTCATCTCCATTGCAACAGACAAGGTCAGTAGGTGTGTCTCTTCCTGGTTTTCTCTGTCCAGATATTTTTTCAGGAGATTCACATGATAGATTTTCTCTTTCCCCTTCTTATCTATCTTATAATTTGTTCTAGACACCTCTCTAGAACTGTATATGGACCTTGTCTTCCAATTTGCAATTTATTATGGCTGCCGGGCAGTAGAAGGAGCACCTTCTCTCCCACAGCTAATTCTCGATCCTTCGCTTTCTTATTGTAATAGGCAGCATGCTTTTTCCTGGCTTGTCTTAAATTTTCATTGGCAAGTTTCCAGCCAGTTTTAAGACGAGTGGTCAGCTCGTTCACATATTGATATGATGAGGTAATATTTTCTTCTGCCTTGTCATCGGTCCATGTCCTTAACAAGGCTACATATGGACTTTTAAATTTGTTGACCTATTTTTCCATGCACCGGTATGGTCTCTTCCACTAAAAGCCTTATAGTGTGGATTTTTCATCCTAGAATCATCATTCACAAATCGACCACTACCAATTTTTTTCTTGGGGTTTTCGTCCCACTTTAAATTCCTTGTGAGAGATCTTCTCTCTCTTTTATTTTCACCCAGTTCACATGATTCCGACCGAGGGATTGTCGGTTTATCCTGGGGTAAAACATTTCTTTGTACTCGTTGCATCGTGGCCATTGTAAAACATCCAAGTGAAGACTGTCTGTGAAAAGGGGGCTCCCATTCCACTTTGTCTACATTGGTAATTTTATTTTTCTTTCCATTTTCAGGCCTAAGTTTGCCCCGTGGCGTGTCTAGGTCCTGATCAATTTTCCCACTTGTGGGTGTTCCCTCATGTAATATGCCACATGCTTCTACAAAATTCTCAATGTCAATCATTTCCTCGGGCCAATAATAATTTTGAGCAATCTTTTGGATGATGTTACCTATTTTCTCATGGTCCATATCTTTCCCAACATGTAAGCTCCTTATTAACTCTGCCCTATAACTTTTAGGAAGTACCAGCTGTCCCTGACAATTGGATCCAGTTCCAGCCTTCCTATATATCAGTTTGTTCTTCATATAGAAGTCTCTTTTGCCTGGAGGTGTATGACATTTGGACAATTTCTTAAAACAAGGCTTGAGGGTCTTATCCCCAGCCTGCGCCTTCCTCATCTCATCTGCAGTGGTATTTATCAGATTATCCTCCTGTTTAGACTGTGATCTGGTCTGAAGCGTGGCCATGTACACAGGTCTCTTTTTACACACTTCGGTGTTATGGTTGTCCATCCGACACCAACTACAATACATCTTTCCTTGGTTAAAAGGTTTTCTTCCATCATATTTCCTTTCATTGAATTGTGGGTTTTTTTTTTGTTATAATCATTGCGTGGCCTATCAAACTGGTGCTTACCTTTGTTCGTCTCTATGGTCAAACTTATTAAAGTTTTGAGGTGCCTTAAAATTGTCTACCTGTTTCTTCTTATTACCAACTACCTCTGCCTGGGCTGCCTGATACCTCTCAGCGACATTTAGTAACTCACCCAGCCTCTCTGCACCTTGTTCCATGAGAAACTTTCTCAGGTCTGGAGCCATGGACTCTCTTAGCTGCTCAATAAGGATCATTTCCTTAAGATCTTTGGTTTTCCCCAGAGCAGTCCATTTCTCCAAGTAGGTCTCTAACCGTGCAGAGAACTGGTGATAGGTCTCACCCGACAGTAGTTTGGCATTCCTAATTTTTTTTCTATAAAATTCTCCGTTCTTTTCGTATCTTAATAAAAGAGCTTGCTTTAGCATGTCGTAATTGTCTTGGTCATCTCTGCTCATCTTGGCAAAAACTTCATAAGCCGTTCCTCTAAGCCCTTTGGATAACTTGAGGCTCCACCTCTCTCTCTCTAACCCATATGTAGTAGCTAAAAGTTCAAATCTACTTAAGTACCCTTCGATGTCATCGTCTTTCTCAACAAAATGATCTACATGAAAACCCATAGCTGAGGTTGAGGCTCCCTGACTAGCAGTGGCATCTGAGGCAAAGGGGCTGGCACCATTTTCAGGAGCATGGCCTTGAAATTCTAACTCCCTTAGTCGTAGCTCATGCTCCCTCTGTAATCTCTTCTCCTCCTTTTCTGCTTCCCTCTCTGCAGCCAGTCTCTTTTCTTCTCTTTCTGCAGCTAGTCTTTTTTCCTCTGCTTCCCTTTCAGCAGCTTGTCTCATTTCTTCTCTTTCTATAGCCAGTCTCTTTTCTTCTCTTTCTATAGCCAGTCTCATTTCTTCTCTTTCTGCAGCTAGTCTCTTTTCCTCTGCTTCCAACTTCTTCTCTTCATACTGGAGCCTTTTAATCTCTGCCTCCCTATCTGCCTCAATCTGCAACCTCTTAATTTCTTTGTCAGCCTCAATTTGTAACTGTAATTTTCTTTTTTCTGCTATCTTCCTATCCTCCCTTTCAATATACTTGTCGCATTCTGAAGTTACATATTGAATCAAAGCTTGACCCTCCATATTCATTTCTTTCGCAGTCTGCCCAGCAGCAGATCGAAACTTTGCCAGATCAGCCATTTTGTACTATGCAACCTTTTAAAATTTCTAACTATACAAATTTCTAATTATGGCTAAAAATTTCTAATAATAACCAAGAACAACCACAGGCACTGATAGCTCAACTACTGTTTTATTTCCACAAAAGGAATACTTTTAGTTTTATACTTTCTGAGATTCCTAATATAATTGATAATATTTTAAGAATTTAAAATCCCAGAAGTGAACTACCCAATATAGCTGGTATTATGAGAAATTCAATCCCCAGGAGCGAGACCCCAATATATGTGGTGGGTTTTGATGTTATGAATTGTTGTTATGTATTATTATTGTATTAAATGAGATCAGCTATGAAGGTCCCTGAATTTAACAAATAGTATTTTACACTTTCCAGAGTACCTTTCCGCTACCACCCTTTTGATCTCATTCAAAATTAATCTATATTATTATATAAAATGACTTCGTGTAGTGTCTAGGGTTATGAATGTGGAGTGAAATGTGCAATAACCAACAAACATACAAACAAATAGTTTATTATCCACAACCACCAACAGTACTACAACAATAACATACCAACGACACTTTAAAAGGCTATCTTATTTAAGACAGTGGTTGAAATTTGTGTAAATAAATTTTGTACAATTTATTATCCTGATTCTAATTTTTTTTGAACCAGGACTGACAATCAAAAGTGAAATCAAAAGAATCATTTACAACATTCCAATAACACAGTGGATCTTCTGTCCATACATACACTATTATTCTAATATAAGTGTGTGGTTATATTCTTCTACTTTGAGGTAATACTGGTATTACCCATAGGTTGTTGGTTATAATCACTCCCTTTAAGTTAAGTCTGTTGTCGTTTGTCACTTGTGGAAATATTAATACTAGACACAGTTTTCTTTAATGTCACTTTCTAGTCTGTTAAGTTCTTTTAGTTGAGCTTCCAGGTGCCGAACAAGAACTTATCTTGGCAGGTGAATACAGGTAGTACGTTTCCTCTGCTCGCTTGACAATCTTTTCTACCTTTTTGATAGGCAATGGCCACTAGCATGAGCTCGAAGTATACAGATAGAGTCCTGAATCGAGCAGTTCTCAAGCGTTTGGTACTACATTAACGTCAGTACCCAGGACCCTGAAATGTGAAGGTTATGCATCCTTCTTTATACCTAGTATACTATACTATTCCACATTTAAGTACAGGTACATTACAAACAAACGAAAAGGGTCATAGCTTTATACCAACCTATGCCACCATTATCTTTTGATGTGACAATGTACACCAGTATTTCTCTCCCCTAATAGTTACAACGCCACTGCAATTCCAGCTGTCATCTTTCCATATAATAGGATAGGTGTTATGCTCCTTTGTGACAATAATACATATTTTCTTGTAGTTTTACACCTCTCTGACAGTCTAAAAAATGGTGGATTAATCTCTAGGCTCTGCCTAAGTTTGCTACAGGCCTATTTACTTATTGTCGTACATTATTATCTCACATTCAAATTTAATTTCAAATACATGTTAATAAAGTCAATCTTACCACATTTATTCAATGAAATACACAGTGAACGATACTGGCACACACTTTCGATCTGCCGTTCTGTACAGGCTTTTGGAGAAAAAATGGTTTCACTGCACAAGCTGATCTCATCGCTATGTGTCAACATTTTGTTAGAAATGGGCGTCCCCAACATAATGCTTTTTCCCCCATATCAACTACTCTGGCCAATGATTACCCTTATTTCACTTGTAAACAAAGTCATTCAAAAATACAATTCAATTTTCTTTCTACGTTACTCGGTGATTTATGTTTAGTACGAGGTCGGCCAATATATTTCGTCTCACCTTCAAATTCCACCCAATCCCCGCATCGTACCATCTTAGCCTAGCTTTCACCTAATTGTTTTTCCCCAAAAATTATATGCGATCCAATCTAAGCAGATATGGCTTGACCTGACAGTATCTCCGATTCTCTATGTATGATTACTAATATTTGATTATTTAATGGACTATTTAGATAACTAACAACATATTCTTGGTCAGTAAGTCTTCAGGTACACGAATATACGATTTTTATGGGGCTATGTGGCTTGGTTCAAAATTCTATTTTTTTTTCTATGTTAGTTTCAAGCTAAATACGAAAGCTTATGTCATTCGCAATAAGAGCTAAACGTGTTTCCATGACCGTAGTGTCCACATTTCTAACTTTTTCATCGTATTTGGGAAACCCGCCTATAGCAAAGCGTGCAAGTCGGTTGTAGTGTTAGAACCAATTTGAGACGTGATTTGCGTGTGTTATCCAGCCTTGCCTCTCCTTTCCCCAAATGCAGTTAGGCAAATATTTCTTAGAACTAGGAAAAGTGGGGCGTCTATGTCAAGGACGAATTTGAAAAATAGGGTACCGTTTTGTTCGGCTTATGCGTTAGCAAATAATAAGCTGAAGGCGTAGGCGACAACCTACGATTCTCGCCGACAATTTTTAGTACTATCTTATCTTGACTTTATGCCTATACTGTTATATTCTAATTTAGATATTGTATTTAGAAGCTCACCACACTCATGTAGCATCTCATCGCTGATTATTGAGGCGTGATCGAAACGTGGACTCAAAAACTGGGCACTGACGTCAATTATTTCCGTTACGTTCGTGGCCAAACCTCCTTCCTCTGCGAATTTGGTTGTCAACATTCTGGCTTACTTTCAAATTAACTTAACAACATGTTTGCCTTGTCTAAAACGCAATCAAAAAGACATTGTTTTTACATGTTTTGCGTTTTTTAAGTTTCAGTTATTTTGTGCTGCAGACCCAAGTGGAACAGTCCTAATTACAATGGTTTGTCCATGTATGCAGAATGGGAAAAGATCGGCTACCACGACTAAAATTGGAAACGCCAGGGATCCAGACTTGCAGGATGACCCAGAGTTCGCTAGTAGGACAACATTAGACTATCTGTAAAGAACTAGTGACTAGACTGGAATCAGGCCAGAAGGAAGACAGGCGAACCTCTACACTACAAGGTAGAAGAGGAACCACTAAGTAACCAATGTATTTTTGCACCAGGTTTCAAGTGGTGCCTAAGTGTTTATAAATGAAGTATTAATAAATGAGAGAACATACAAGACTTACTGATCCGTGGCTAATGAGACTACACGGATTGTTTTCGCACAAAACAACGCTATCAAATCAAAAGTGTACTATTTAACTGTTTGGGGATATTTCAGTCATCTTTACCAGAAGAAAACTTTTCTTTCGTTGACTTAAGCTAGGTTTGATATGAAACAAAGAGGTAAAAGTGGTCCAACAGCAGATACTGTCGTAGGGTAATACAGTATTATACTTCACTATAATAGTTCTTAGCTTTGTGAAGTGGAGTGACCTGTTTCTTTCCTCGTTGCTTTTGCATCTTTAACTCAAGAGCAAACTTTGGGACTGTTTGGCAAGGAAGAACATTCCGGCACCTCTGATTCATGCTATACAGAGCTTCTACAAGTCTTGCAGAAAGTATGTGAGGACAGCAAACCATAAGTCAGAAGAGTTCAGGACCACCACTGGTGTAAGACAAGGTGATATCCTGTCACGTTATCTTTTCATACTCCTCATGGCCGATGTCATCAAGGCATGTAAGGAGAAAACAAGAAAGTATTCAGTGGGGTACTGGAAGATGAGACAGGTCTATATTTCGGAGCTGGCATTTGCTGATGATGTTGCCCTGATTGCTAAATCAGAGGCACATCTCCAATCCAACCTGCAAGTCTGGAAGGAAGAGCTGGAGAAGAGAGGGATGGTCATAAGCAGCTCTAAACAAAATCCATGGTGATATCACGAGAAGAAAGAAGACATCAGATTAAGCTGGGAGAACAGGTCCTGGAGCAGGTCGACCACTTTAAATACCTCGGAGCTATTATAGACCGAAAGGGAGGCATCAAAGAAGAGTTGGCCACTCGAAAAGCAGCAGCTGGGAGACTTTTTCAGGCCATAAATCGAGGATTCCTCAGCAAGAGAGAGGTTGGTAAGAAAATGAAGATGGCTGTATACCGCTCCACCTATGTCCCAGTCTTGACACATGGATGCGAGTCATGGGCAATGACTACAACCCACAAAAGCCAGATCCAAACCTCAGAAATGAGGTATCTGAGGAAGGTGGTTGAAGTAACAAGAAGAGACATGGTACGCAACCAGACGATACGTCAAGGCCTTAAATCCACCCCCTGCAGACCCAAGTAGAACAGTCCCAATTAAGATGGTTTGGCCATGTCTGCAGAATGGGAGAAGATCGGCTACCACGACAAGCATGGGAAACAAAGAGCAAAGGATCCAGAACCCGAGGACGACCCAGAGTCCGCTAGGAGGACAACATTAGAAATCTTTGAAGGACCGAGGACTAGAATGGAACCAGGCCAGGAGGAAGACAGCCGATAGGATAGTCTGGCGTTCTCTCTTCCAAACCTCTACACCTCACGGTAGAACGGGAAACGACTAAGTAAGTAAGTAACTCAAGAGCAGAGTAAGGTACACAGATTAAGGTCTGATCTATAATCTTGAAGAACTGCTAGTATAATTTGAATAGCAACGAAATAGCGTGCTGCATATTCACGATGACATCTTGATGTACTCGATTTGTATTGTTTGTTTGTATTGGGTTTTTTTTTTTGGTTTTTTTTTCGGCTTAAGTAAGACATGATTCCAAGCAAATGTTTGAATGAAAAGATATGCCATTTTTCCCTGGTGTATTTTTCTAGGGACTGTGTACACTTCCTTTCAACCGTAAACAGAAGTCATTCGGTGATACCAGAGCGTAATTGTCAGTTATATAAAATATAGAACTCTATAAACGAACTCTAGTACAATGTTGAAAAGCTAAACACGCAATGAAAAGGACTACAAATGTCAATCAGCAAGGGTGATAAAGCTCTGAAACTTCCTACTGTTGCCTGTCAGGTAGCATTATGAAACTCTGAAAAGGACTAGTCCTAGAAAGGACTGTTAGCGCGCCACGAGAAGTGGAAAAAACTGTCAACTGAAACTACAATAAGAAATTATAAGTGGATATTTGAATCTACTCTTGCGTTAGTGTGACGGTTGTCTCTTTTGGCCTGCCGAAGTGTTCCACGAATGTGGACAGAGAGTTGTAGTAAAGGACGAGTTTATCAAAAGTAAAACTTTCGCTTAAGAATACTCGTGACAGTGTGTTGCCGTCATTTTTGACGGTGGGAAAAACTCCAACCTAATGTATGTTTGGTTTAATGTGATCAAAGAGAGATAAATGTTTATTATCTTTCTGTGACAGGTTTGACTGGTGATTATCTTCTCCTGTCTTATGTTGTCCTGTCTCAGGCAATGTCTTATAGTTGTCATGTCTTAAGTCTATTTATAGGATCATATACGGAGTATCTTTATCACCCGTTTGGGCGGAAACGGCTGGTCTGGGTTTGCCTCGATCTGGTCCATGCTCTTTGGGCATGCGCGGGTCTTGGCGGCAAAAGCCGGGAGATTGATTGAGAGAGAGTGTACCTGAGGCTTAGAACGGATGTACCGATCCGTAGATTTCTCTCTGCCAAGTTTTCGATAGGGATTGGAAATTCTGGGAATGAAAGTCTTGTCATTCTTCCGTCCCTGAGTGTTTCTTTATGCCAGTATTGGCTGTGTTGTGTTACCTTAGAGTTTAAGGATTCTTTAAGAAGGTAACTGAAACATTATTCGATCTTTTCGTCTCGTTTAGATCTTACAGGTACATTTATCGCTGATGGCGACATAGTGAGCGAAGCTCACAAGGAGTTATTATACTGTACCCCATTATGGCTTCATATTTGAAAGACTAGGTCTAAGTTGACCTGTTACGTACATAAGCCTAAGAATCATCTTTATGGATCCGCAATGCAGGCGGAATATGGTTTGGCAGAAAGTATATTTAATCTCAGAAGCTTGTGTAAACTGAGAGTGACCTGATTATCGAGGCCCGCGACCTGCGGCCTGATTTCGTTGTCATCATATTGGTCCGTATTTACGGCCAATCTTCTTCACCAGAATGAAGTATCTGGCATGTGAGGCCAGTCTGAAATCTTTTGCTAATTGTAGGACAATGGCATTGACTTTGTTTAAATAATTAATATCGCCCGTACTAAGCAAGATATTTGCTAGGGCTTACCTGACGGGGCTCAGTCAGGGATTAGAGCTATTGCATGAGCAGTAAACATCGGTCAAGACATTGTTACATGTCTGGGATCTGTGATGCCTGAAGCTGACCTTTGTAACTACACACATTATGTACTCGATATTATACTATTGACTGTTTCGTCCATCATCATCGTATTGTCGTACGTCATGAATAAATATTGTAAACGTCAGCAGCATTCCCTACTTCACTGACTTCTACTTGTGGTTGTGTGAGTTAATGTGAAGTCGTTCAAGAGCCTATACGGCCTTCGTGTTATCAGCACTGTTAATTACTCACTCACACAATCAACCACATTGTAATACAAGTACTACACGTCTGAATCTACATGAATACTGACATTATGTATGTGTCTACTATACCCTGGCGGCACCTCACGCTAGTGACCTAATTCCTCGCTACTACTTGGTACTGTCCAGGACAACACGACACGCTCAACGTACTAACATTCATAACACATCAAAACAGTACGTTACATCTGGGCATTTACACTGAACAACTGTCTACATCTAAAAGACACTCTACATCTCCGTCAAACAGAATTTTACACAGTGACAGTGACATAAATAGTAGTATTGGGCTCCTATTTTAGGGAGTCTCGCAGGTTTTTTTAGGATGTCAACCAGAAAAAAAACTGAACGTTCTCAGTTCTTCTAAAGTTTATATTCCCCTAAGCTCGTCTACGAGATAGATATTTGTTACTATGTGACAATAAACTCCTGTTCAATGAGCTCCCAGACAAAGGTAATTCAGCAAAATATCGACATGGTTAGCTCTGTATATATGTATTTAAAATGAGTCATGTGGATGCAAACATCAACTTTCAATGAACCAAGTTATCAACTCCAACTAAGAATATATAAATATAAATATAAATATAAATATAAATATAATATAAATATAAATATATAAATTAAATATAAATATAAATATATATATATATATATATATATATATATATAATATATATATATATATATATATATTATATATATATATATATATATATATATATATATTATATTATATATTTATTATATATTATATTATATAATATATTTATATTTATATTTATATTTATATTTATATTTATATTTATATTTATATTTATATTTATTTATATTTATATATTTGTATATTTATATATTTATATATTTATATATTTATATATTTATATATTTATATATTTATATTTATATTGGGGGAGAAATGTCACTGAAATTCTCCAGCACCGTATGCTGCACCTCTTTCAGCTTCCTGCAGCTCCTCCTCTCGCCTTTGTCTTGCCTCTTGCCTAATTTTTCTTTTTTTTACACGTTTGTCAGCCGCATATTTCTGGCTGTTGGCCAGACGTTTCCTTAATCGCACATGTCCAAGGCATTTCGAGATTGTTCCAGATGCTTGGCCATACAGCTTTTTTATTTCTGCACTGGCTGATGGACCACAGTTGGCCTCTCCAATGGCCACAAGGATACTGAATTTGACTTTTTTAATGACACAAATTTGCGCTTGCTGCAACGACTCCATATAACATTGTGGAAGCTATCATTTGCATTTTGTGTTGCACCTAGCTGACACCGTTTCAGCAGATACTGATCAGTAAGACGCTCATAAATAAGGGCTAAGTGCTTATGGAGCACGTTGTAGTCTAGCTTCTCCTTTGGCCATGGAAGCCTGATAGAAACACCAGGAGTTTTTGCCTGGCGGACAAAAAATATGTTGGTGTTTGTTGTATGTCGAATACACATGGTAGAGAGAAGCCATGATGGCTTGTTTCACCTCTGGAGGTGTACTATGCTGGCGGATGGCCCTGGTGTAGGAAATACACAGTTTTCTTATGGAATTTTGAGTCAGACGACCATGGCCATTTCCACCAAGGGTGACTTTTTGTTTCCTGCAGTCAGTAGTGAGTGTCCTCAGTGCAGTGCCTAATTGCTTTGCGACACGGTTGACGCACTCTTCTGTGGTTATGTCAACTTCTGGACCATACGGTTTGATGTAGCAGAATCTGTTGTAGGCATTGGAATCGCCATCTGATAGCAAAACAGTGTAGTGTAGCTTGTGATTTGCCACTGAACGAAGCCAGAAAACCTCACAGGCTTTTACTTCCATCATTCCGGCTGACCCTTCGTAATTACGGCAGCAGTCCTTCTGATGCTCTGCTTTCCATTGTTTAAATTTGTTAATCTGGTTTTTCAGTTGCTATTGTCCAGTATTCTCGCAGGTGTAACAGAAGGAAGACATAACGTGCGTATCGATGACAATTCCAGTCAAGATGTCGATAACACTGCCAATACCTATCAGTGACTTATGACCGCTAGATAGCCATGTTGCATCAAAGCTGACAGCGATGTCAATGACTTCTTTTTTTTTTATTAATGATACGAAGCTGACTCTTAGCATGTTTAGCTCGGACGATGCTGACGGCACGTTGAAATACTGTAGAGTTGTGCATGGTATCCAAATGATCAAAAATTTGATCTGCATATTTCTGTACGTAGGTTTAGCACAGACAGTGTTATGAGAAGCACCATTCTTGCTCGCGCTCAAGTTCATTTTTATATCAGATCGACTTGGGCCAGCGGTGAAAGGCACTATTTGATCAGCGATTTGAACTATAGGCCTATCGGATACTGGTATGCAGACATAGTTGATGATAAACCTACATTAGGTTGGTTATCATTCACCGATGATTCGATTGTAACATTGCTGGAAATTACACACTTTCTACGTGCTCTAACGGCAGAAAGTTGTTTTGTTTTCTTACCTTTTCTTCCCATTTTGAAGTAATAGAACATAATTTAATGAGATTAGACTTTAATCAAGAGAAACATGTCGTACTTCGTACCACGTTCAATGAGTTATTTGTTTACGGTCGAAAGTACCTGTCGTTATGTTCCGGATATGCGCAGACAAAGCTACGTGATGTTACGACCAATCAGAAAGATAAACACCAATGCCTCATGAATGGGCCTTGACTGAAAGAATGGGGTCACTGCGTGACCTCTCCTTATAAGGAAGTTAGCATAAAACGGTGGAAAATTTTGAATACAAATCACGCAGAGGTATGTGAAATCAAGGTTTCGAATTTGCTACAGTCCGGGACACACTAAAATTCCCTTTTCGGCGATACCAAATACTTCGCGATGCGCTCAGCGTAACTAAGGTATTATTGAGAGAGAAATCGTGCATTTTCGGCACAAATTTGCAAATCAAAGCAAATCAAAGTTTCCTCGATGATTATTTAATAAAATAAGGTCAAAAGTAAAAAAAATCGATATTTTGTACGTATTATCCAGTTTTCACTGCAAAAAAAATGGCAAAAGAATCATAGTATAATATACAACATTCTATCAATCTGAATATCAGTGTTGACATACACAATATATACCGTATGATATAATTTTAAAAAAAAAACTAATTACCACTTTTGGTGTTACGGAATTTACTCCCATTGCTTTGCAGTAATGGTCCAACAGTGGCCAAACTTTAGAGTATCTACTGAGGGTCTTCAAAGGTGTCTACCTTTCACTCAAGATTACTCTTGACAGAGATGTGAATTGAAGAATGGTGCTTAAATTCTAGGAAACCTCATAGGAATTTAAAGAAATCAAGTACTACGGCTGATAGGATCCCGGCCGTGTAAACTTTTTATCTTTCCTGACCTTCTATGAGTTCGGATTTTGCTCGTTCTGATGAGCCCCCAACTGATTTAACTCAGTAGAATATTACTTAAATAGCTCTTGTATAAGTATTTAAAATGATTGAGACATACGAGTGCAGTTCACTCAAAAAATGACTAAATGAACTATACATTTTTAAAATTTACAGATAACAAATTTAATAATCAATTATCGTTAACAAATGTAAAATAAATAAGGGTCGGGTGAATTTAGATAGAGTCTTTACAATTTCCTCACAGGTAATGGTCTGATTTGAAAAACTGGTCAAGTCTGACGGCCGCAACACGTCCCTCGTAGTATCGTGGGTAAATGCGAAGATGGTCCAGCGTCTGTTAACACCCGTCTGCTGTAGATGTCTAGCTTTGACTGCAGGCTACATATACCACTCACTTGTTCCACAGATAACACAACCAATTGGTAACACCTACTAGTATAATGAGATAAGTGAGAAACAAATACTCTCCTGAGTATTTGGTTTCCTGACACAATATTAAGTGTCCCCCCTTTCCATTCCACAATCCCATCTGCCTCAGAACTTTACTCTGTTTGAGCATTAATGTTAATCCCAGTGAGCGGAAAACATCCATTGCATTCATATTGAACTTGTTTCCTGGTTGAAAATGTTACTATAATAAATATGTACATTAGATCTATCATCATCCACTCCTTGATCTATTTGGAATTTGGAACTACCTCTGCTTTTAGTTCTCTATGTGAAACCCATATAAAGCAGTCACCAGCTCTTGCAGTGGTAGTTCTGAAATCATCAGTCTATATGCTGAAGTTGCCAGCCTCGTATAACTTGGATATCCACTAGCAATTTTCACATGGTAATAATGCAAAATATAGAATTTAGAATGTACAACTCACCCCAAAATTTCTGGCTCAGAAAAATAGTTAAGTCAACTTGATTAAGATACCTCTTACGCGTGGTCTGGAGTGTTACTTTACGATAGACTTCCACTATGGCTTAGTGTTCAGGTTCCTAGGATTCCGGGCTTTCCGTGTTAATAAAGGTAAAGTTGAAGTTTTTTAAATTCACTAGATGCTGAAACATGTCGTCCGGTCCTTTAAAGTGGAATCCTGATCTTATTCCTTATTTTGGCTAGTCTGGCTGTCTTCTTGACGAGTGGAAATTCACAATGCGGTAAACCCACAAGCCGCTAAGTTATAAGGCAACACTCGGCCCACATCCAGACTGCTACTATATGACAAGGCTCCAATCGGAAATGTTTTATTTTTACATCTCTGTCGTATATTTTTAGATAGGTTAGAAGATATTTATGGTCCCGTCTGAGCAGAGATGATAGTGGTAAATAGCTGAGAATAACGGTGTAGAAATAGATTTCACGAGTGAATAGTTAAGAAGAAAAAAAAGTTGTCTCTGGACTGAATAGTTTCTCTAGTCCAGCCTATCTATACGACTATATTGTAGTGTAAGACACTCTTCCAACCCCTTATCTCTAGAAAGATAAGTTTTAACTAGACACCCCCACACACACAATTATGTGACAACAAGACACACAAAACGTGAAAACTATGGTTAATTGGGTATGGGTCTGACCAACACACACATGTAAGTTTTTTGTTTTGTTTATTATCATTAAACTTTTTACAACATCAAACATATAGAGAAATCAATAAAATCATGTTTACAGATATATGAAAATAAACAAATAAGTGCCCTCCCCTTGTTGAGAAAAGATCCCAAAAGAAGTTAATAACCCAAAAGTCAAAGATAAGCACTAGATTACAGAATAGACTGCGAAGAAAAAGTTCCCACTAAATTACTACTCAGTAAAGTACTCAGTTTATAGAAATAAAAAAGAAGTTAGTACAATGATTGTAACAAAGGAAAATATTTACTCTCTCTCTCTCTGTCTCTCACTCTGTCATCTGTGGCCACAAACACTCTTCTTCTTCTTCTTCTTCTTCTTTGATCCTTAGCCGCCGACCGTCAAAGCAGTCAGTGGCTATTACGCCTGGTGGCGTCTTGTAGGGCAACAACAAATTGATTCCACTTTGTTCGGTCGGCGGCCATCTTTCGTACAGTGCCCCAACTCTGATTCATTCTTTGCATCTCAGCCTCCACAGTCCTCCGCCAAGTTGTTTTTGGTCGGCCTCTCTTTCGTTTTCCTTCAGGGGTCCATAGCATAGCTGTTCTTGTGATGGCATCGGGGTCTCTTCTGAGGACATGGCCAACCCAGCTCCAGCGTCTGCCAGCTATGATTGTGTGCATGTTCTCTTGCTTGCTCCGAGTAAGCATATCTTGGTTGGTGATGGTATTCGGCCAAAAGATTCGGATAATTTTTCTTTGGCATGTTGTGTGAAAAGAGGACAATTTCGAAATTTCCTTCTCTGTAACTCTCCAGCTCTCCGCGCCACAGAGAAGCACAGAAAGCACACAGCTCTGATATAATCCTAATTTTGTGCTTGTGCTGTACTGAGAGGACTTCCAGATGTTGTTTAGACTAAAAAAGGCTGTTCTTGCTTTGTTCATTCTGTTGTTGATGTCTCTGCTTGCTCCGCCGTCTGGTGTTACTATGCATCCTAGGTATGTGAAGGCATCTGTCTGTTCCAGTTGCTGATTCCTTACTGATATGGGCTCAGGGTTGCTTACATTGAGCGTCATGACCTCTGTCTTCTTTAGGTTGATGTTCAAGCCCACCTGCTGGCTATACTTATTAAGTCTATCCGTTTTTCCTGGATGTGTTGATGTGAATGTGCTAGCAGTGCAATGTCATCTGCATATTCCAGATCTTTCAATGTAGAAAATGTAGTCCATCTTATGCCTCTTGGATTGCCCTCTGTTGTCTGGCGCATCACCCATTCTATGACTGTTAAAAATAGAGGGGTTCATAAGGGGCATCACTGTCGTACTCCTGTCTTCACTTCAAAGGTTAGGTTGCTCTGCCCAATGCTTCACGTAAAGTTTGCATAAAGGCTTTTTATGATTGACACTATGCAGCTTGGAATTCCATAAGCCCTCAGTATTTTCCATAAACTTTCCCAATGTATACATTCAAAAGCCTTTTTCAAAATCAACGAAATTAATGTACAGCTGTCTTTGCCATTCTGAGCACTGCTCTATAATGTTCCTGAAGGTAAATATATGATCTACACATCTTCTGTTCTTTCTAAATCCTGCTTGTTCTTTCCTCAGTTTGTGGTCTACTGCTTTTAAGATTCTCTGTATAATTATCCTGCCTAATATTTTGCTGGGAACTGAGAGAAGAGTTATTTCTATCCGATTATTGCAGTCTGCAAGATCTCCCTTCTTGGGCAATTTGACAATTATTCCTTTTCTCCACTCTGTTGGTGTTGTCCCTTTTTTCCAGACTTGTGCAAATAGTGGTTCTAATAGTTCTGCTGCTAGCTCTGGGTCTGTTTTAAATAGCTCTGCATTTAAGTTATCATGACCAGGAGCTTTTCCATTCTTTAACCCTTTGATTGCTGTGATGACTTCTTCTTTTCGTGGGATGTCTGTATTAACATCTAGATCATTTTCAGCCTCAGGAACATTCAATTGTGTCTCTGGTGGTTCCTTATTCAGAGTTTCTCTGAAATGCTCTGCCCATCTTGTTTCCTGTCCCTCTACTGTCGTGATGAGATTTCCGTGCTTATCTCTTACTAATGTAATATTGTTTGCACCTCGTTTTCCACTGATGATTTTAGTTATTTTGTATACTGTGCTTTGTTCATTTCTCAGTGCTGCCTCTTCTGCCTGTCTTGCAAGGTCATCCAGAAATGTCCTTTCGTTAGCACGTGTTTGACGTTTAACTTCCTTGTCCAGCTGACTATACTGTTCACTATATATTGCCTTTAACCTGGGAGACTTAGCTTCTGTTTTCTTTCGTTTTCTTTCTTTTCTCTTCGCTATGGTGTTTAGCGTATCTGGTGTTATCCGGTCTAGGCTCTTTCTTTCCTGGAATCCCAAGCATGACTTGCTGCTTTCCTTGTATATTGTTGAGATGGTGTTGCATCTCTGGTCAACATCATCGGTCTCTGTTCTTTCCTGGCTTTTGATAATCTCATATCTTCTCTTTACGTCGACCGCGAAAGCTTTTCTGGTGAGAGGATCCTTCAGTTTCGTGATGTTGTATCTTTTCTGTTTGACTGCAACTGGTCCAGCAGCTCTGAGTTTCACTTTCAGTCTTGCTACTACTAGATGATGATCACTTCCCACATCTGCGCTTCTTCTTACTTTCACGTCCTGTAGTGCATGTCTCCATCTGCCATTGATCATTATGTGATCTATCTGGTTTCTGTCTCGTCCGTTTGTTAATTCCCATGTTAACTTGTGCACTTCCTTGTGTGGAAAAAGTGTTCCTCCAATGACCAGGTTGTTAATACTGCAGAAGCTTATTAATTTGTCCCCATTCTCATTTGCTGTTCCACTGCCGCATTTCCCCATCACTCTTTCGTTATAATTATTGTGTGCTCCCACTTTCGTATTTAGGTCTCCCATTACTATAATGAGATCGTACCACTCTTGCTTACCTAATAATGGTGTAAGTATCCCTTGAAAAATTACAATAATCTGAACCTATATTGTCAGGTGGGTTGCCCAAATCTGGCCTAAGTCCAGCCTTTGTATCGAATAATAACACTAGTCAACAAATTTTCAAAAGTTATTTGTACCAGAAATTAAATATACAATTTCTTATTGATTTTGACATGCTGATTTCAAATATCATAATGAAATTCACCAATTGGCTCTGGTTTTTTTTTTTAAAGATGAATTTACATTACAGTAATACAAATAATGTATGCTTGTTTAATTCTCTGGGGTGAACAGCTAGTTTTTCTACTTTAGCATTATAAAAATTGTGGTTACATACTCAATTAATTGATATTTCAACATAAAATGATAGAAAAAATAAAAACATTATTTAAAGTTCACATATCATGTTTTAAAAAAGCACGTTTGAACCCATTCCGTCATTATTCAGTCGCTGTTCGAGCTCTCTTTGCTTGCTTCTTGTAGTCAATCGATGACGTGTCTCTTGTCACAGTCCAACAGTAATCAGCAAGCATTGAAGGGCTCCAATTGCCTTGATACATTGTCTCCATAGCAGCAATGTCCTGGTGAAATCGTTCACCATGCTCATCACTGACGGCTCCACAGTTTGACGTAAAGAAATCCAGATCAGAATCCAGAAAATGAATTTTCAAAGACATGTTGCAGCCAAGACTCTTATACTTCAGAAGGAGATTTTCTACAATTTCATTGTAATTATCAGATCTGTTGTTTCCAAGAAAAATTGTCCACCACTGACTTAAATGCTAGCCATGCTGCTTTTTCCTTGCCATGCAACACGCAAAGAAACTCGTCATCATGAAGAAGTTTTCGAATTTGCGGACCAACAAATACTCCCTCTCAAATTTAAGCTTCACTCAGTCTTGGTAATTTTCTGATGAAGTTCTTGAAAGCCTCATCTGTTTTCTCCATTGCCTTGACAAAGTTTTTCACGAGACCCAGCTTAATGTGCAAGGGTGGCAACAACATCTTGCTGGCCAGTCAACCACAGTTTAAGATGTGCTGCACATGTATTGCAGCATATGTGTGGCGCCCAGCTCTTATCTTGATCTCCTTTTCTGCAGCCAAAATACAAACTGTACGCTTTCTTAATCACTTTAGTTATATTTCGTTTTTGTGATACAAATATCACCTCACCACATATATAACAGAAATTATTAGCACTGTTCACACATGTCCTAGGCATTTCTAACTACGATACTTTTTGATAAGGACAAATGCACTAGCTAATGGCAAAATTTTATCAGAGATAAGATATTTATACACAAAGGTGATGTAATCATAGGTAGGATTGCATCATCAACTTCTAGGTACATTTTTATTGGTCATTAGAAAAAAATTATGCAATCGCTCACAACAGTTGCGCCATATATATAAATTGACCGTAATTAAATAAACTAGTAGCAGATATCTTGAAAACTAGAGCCAATCAACATTTTTTAATGTCATTTTCGTTTTCAGCACACCAAAATTAGTTAAGATCAGCTATTTTCATTTCTGGTACATTTTGGTTGTTGACTAGTGTAATTACAAGGACGCCAAATTTGATGGTTTAATTTTTCCTGGATCAATCATGTGTCACTGAAGCAAGACGTTCTCGGGTCGTTCACAGTTACAAAAGGAGAAAAGTATTTCCTGTATTGTCTAGTCTCTGGTTGCTAAGAAAAATGTTACAGTATGTAAAACTGATAATGATGGTAAATCCTATCGGCTGACTCTTATGGTGCGTGCCAATTTTGAAATAGCGTAGTTTTCAGCGAAATCCAAAAAGAACAATTTGGTTTTAGACGGAACAGTGAAACAAGAGAGGCAATATTTTGCCTAAGAATATTAGCAGAAAAATATACAGAGGTCCAAAAATGTATGTACATATGCTTCATTGACTATAAGAAGGCTTTTGACAGAGTCCATCATGAGAAAATAATTGAATGCCTCGAAGACATAGGTATTGATGGAAAAGATATAAGAATACTCAGTAACCTTTATTGGGAGGAAACTGCCACAGTAAGATTTGGAAGGAATTATTCACCATACATAGACATAAAAAGAGGTGTCAGACAAGGTTGTATGCTGTCCCCCTGCCTATTTAATTTATACACCGAAAAAATTTTCAAACAGATACAGGAAATACCAGGACTGAACATCAGTGGAAGGTCAATACACAACCTTAGATATGCAGATGATACCGTGTTGTTAGCTGAAAGCGAACAGGAGTTACAAGAACTAGTGAAGCAAGTGAACAGTATAAGTCATGAATATGGACTCGACATTAATATTGAGAAAACAAAAACTATGATAATTAGCAAAACAGACGATAAACCCACATTAAAGATAAGCGTAAATGGGAAAATCCTGGAACAAGTCAAGAGCTACGTATATCTTGGTCATATAATAACAGAAGATGGCAGATGTGAAACAGAAATCAAGAAGAGAATAGGAATGGCCAAAGCTACATTCAACAACATGAAACATATACTGACATCTAAACAGTTATCTCACAAATTAAAACTGAGAATCATAAATTGTTATATATATTCTGCATTTCTGTATGGTGCGGAAACATGGACGATGAATAAGCATTTGGAAGAAAGAATTGAGGCTCTTGAAATGTGGATGTATAGAAGAATGGGGCGTATCTCATGGAAAGAGATGAAAACAAATAAGGAGGTCCTAGAAAATCTAGGTATGAAAAGAGAACTAATGAGGGAGATCAAAGTTCGGCAGCTAAAATACTTTGGCCACATAAAAGGCATAACACCTTGCAGAAGACCATAACAGAAGGGAGAGTTGAAGGCAAACGTGCAAGGGGAAGACAGCGCTATAAGTGGGAAGATAACATCAAGAGATGGAAAGGAAAGAGTCTATCAGAGTGCACCACCAAGACAAGAGACAGAAGACGTTGGAGATCCATTACAGCCAACCTTCGTTGTGGAGATGGCAACTGATGATGATGATGAGTTTTCTCGATCACTCCGTTGCCACGGCTGTCAAACGTCGGGAATATATGTTCTTTTGTATGCCCAGGGGGCTGGAAAAATTTGATAAATAATTCTGGGTAATGTACCATCCAGTTACGATTAATCTTACTGTTTCTATTGGTCTCTCTCTGAATGAAGAAAGAGGACCGAACACGTCCAAAATTTCGAAGACCTAAAATAATAATAATGTTACTGGTAATATTAGACCGCTGGCCGCTGGTTTTGAAAAAGTGCTAGATAAGGAAGAAAAGAACGTTTAAAAAACTGCTACTATCCTATCCACCCGTAAGTTTTCCGCTGTGTCATGTCGGGAAAAAAGGGTATGTGCCCTCCCTCGTTATTGCCCGCGAGAAAATGCACAGCGCACAAAGTCAATTATTATTCAATTCATCCATACGCGCACTTTAACGAAAATCGCCTGTCACTACTAGCTATTTGTCGGCTTCTGTTGTTTAGTCACATAACATTAACTCTAGTCACTTATTTAATTTCACACAATGAAATATAATGCGAATTCTATTCGGTCACTGATTCGTCACACTCAATAATTTCAGTCAGCTAAGCCGTATCTTCTTTTGTAAGAAAAATGGGGTGTTTGAAATTACATTACTCTGAACGACTGGCAAGAAATATCTATGCGTTAGGTTATTTCAGTAGTTTTAACCGTTAGGGAATTATAGTGAATAAAAATGGTAAACCTAACACATTTTAACATTTAAGCACAATTTCTATTACCACAAATCAGAAAATGAAATCCCCACGGGCCAATTTAACACATTTAACGAAGAAATGGTTCTAGTCGGTCGTGCTTAGATTATCCAAGAATCTCCGAGCGACTTCTGATAACTGAATTTGAGAGAGCGCGGTATATATACAGCACATGGTGTTATCATCACCAGAAGATGTTGCAATTCACACCTTCTGTATAGTATGGAATCAGGAACTGCGTTTCCCGGATCAAAGGTTTCTTCGTTCATTCTACTCAGCGATGCTAACCAACATCAAAAACTTTGCCGTGCACGGGCCTCTCTTAGATTATGTCCCCTTTCGCAGATCAAACAGTCCGTTATTTTCTCCGCGCAACTGTCTAATGACCGATAATTGGCAAATCAGCTCGCGTGAGAAACTCAGGTAAACGAATCAGGGCTCGCTGCCTGTTATGCTGGCAGGTCACGGAAATTGGTAAATGTCTGTTTGTTTACATGTCATACAAAAAAGGCGTGAATTAGATTTGAGTAATGCAGTCAGAAGTATGGGTGGTTTGGCTTAGCAAATGGTAGACACTAAATTGGAAAGCAAAGGCTGTCAGATTACTGTATCAATATTTACATTCCACGTCACAGTACGTCCGAGCTTTGAAGATGTAAAACCCTTTCATATCTCATTTATGGATATAGAGCTACTGTCATTCACAGCGTCAGAGTGATCGCTATCTTCCATTGCATCATCCTCCTCCATGCTCCAGTTTCGACTCATAAAATCCGCTCCTACATTCTCTTTTCCTAGTATATATTATACTTTAAATGAGTACACGCTTAACAGCAAAGCCCAACGCTTAATCATTGCGTTAAATTCCTTATTAGCTCCAAGAAATGCCAATGGAGCATGGTCTGTCTGTACCGTGAATGAAACGCCATATAGATATTCATGATGTCTCCTTATTCCATTCACGAGTGCTAAACAATCCGTCTCCACGGTCGAATAATTCATTTCTGCTGTATTCAGTTTGCGGCTGCCGTATGCAACTGGAAATAACAGGTTCGAATTCTTGTCATCTGCCTGAAGCAGTGTTGACCCGATTCCTTGTCCGGAGGCATCTATACGCAAAATGAAAGGTTTCTTAAGGTCAGGTAACCTTAGAATGGGGTATTTCGACAGTTGTTCCTTCAGAGTGACGTACGCGCTTTCACACTCTGCGTTCCAAATAACCTTAACAGGTTTTCCTTTCTTTGTGAGGTCAGTAAGGGGTGCTGTCAAACCATTGCAGTTTTTAATGAACTTTTGGTAGTACACACATAATGATAGGAACGAACGTGTGTCTCTCTTTGTTTTAGGCCTCTTCGCTGCACGTATTTTCTCTACGTTTTTGGCAACTGGCCACACACACCCTTGAGAAATGGTATGCATCAGGAAGTCAAGCTTTTCAAAGCCGATTAAACATTTGCTAAGACAGGCGGTAAGACCAGCTTCCTTTAATCTCCTGAGGAGCATAGCGACCGTAGCAATATGTTCTTCGTAGTTGTCCGTTGCAATCAGTATATCGTCCATGAAATTGTGGACATGTGGACTTTGCAAGGGTTCTAAAAGCTTTTTCATCATTCTGGTGAAGACTCCTGGTGCGTTGTGCAAACCGAAAGGCATAACGTTGAAAGTGTAATGTCCTTTACTGGTGCTAAAAGCTAGCAGGGGTTTTATTTCCTCCTTGACTGGTATTTGGTAATAACCCTTACACAGGTCAATCTTGGAGAAAATTCTTGCCTTGCTAATCTTGGTAAACAGTTCCGAAGCGTTTTGCAGGGGTTCGGGCTGGAATTCCGTTACTGTGTTAAGTAAACAGTAGTCAATACACAGCCGAACTTCCTTATTAGGTTTTTGCAACAGAACGACGCTCGAGCTATGGGGCGATGTAGACTCGCTAATAATCCCAGCTTGACGTAGTTTGTCTACCTCTCTCTACATTTACCGCGTAACGTGTCTGCTTTCACATACGGAATCGGGTAAACTCTGGTTCGCACAGGTGTCTCGTTTGTCAGCTTCATATCAAACTCTGCGAGATGCGTTCGACCAGGTATGTCCGTTAAGACTGCCGAGTACTGTTTCAACACCGCCTTAGTTTCTGTCTGTTGTGCTTCTGAGAGAGTGTCGCCGAATTTAACATCTTTAAATGATTCCGTTTGGCGCAGTGGATATTCCATGCAACTATCGTCATCTTCCTCAACTTCGGTTGCTATAGCGACCGCCAAGAGATGTTCGGGAGAAGGCACCGGTCTTTCCAAATATTTCTTTAACAGATTTATGTGGTAGACTTTTTCCTTTCCTTTAATAAAGATCTTGTAGTTGGTTCTCGAGATCTCTTTAAGGACGGTAAATGGCCCTTGCCATCCGATACGTAGTTTGTTGCTTCCGGTTGGAAGTAACCACAAAACTTTCTCTCCTGGTTGTAATTCCCTCTCTTTCGCTGCTCTGTTGTATCGTTTAGCGTGCTTCATGCGTGCTCGCTTAAGGTTGGTTGTTGCTAGATCCCATCCTAGTTGTAACCTTTCCTTAAGTTCCGATACATACTTAAATGCTGAGACGACTGTCTCATCAGCCTTCTGGTCTGTCAGTGACCGGAGTAAGGCTTCTAGCGGGCCCTTAATAGGTCTGCCGAATAAAAGTGTAGCTGGTGGTGAACCTGTAGATGCCTGTGGGACTTCCCTGTAGGCGAATAAGGCTGCGGGAATGAAAAGGTCCCAATCTTCAGGTTTCTTTTGTCCCAGCTAACATAACATCATGGTGAGGCTTCCGTTGGCACGATCTACTAACCCACTTCCGGCCGTATTATAAGGGCTTGTGTAGATATGCTGGTCCCTCAAGATCTTAAAGATCTCTTCCATTAACAGGCAACGGTATTGGGATCCGTTATCCGTCAAAACTTGTTGAGGGAATCCCAACTGTGTAAAAATCTGCACTAGGGCTTCTGCAACATGCTTGGAATCCGTGCATGTTAGCGGTATAGCTTCTGCCCAGAAAGTGCATCTGTCGACTAAGGTCAGGATAAATCTGTTCCTTCTTTTAGTCCTTTCCAGGGGTCCTAAAATGTCAACTACAACCGGTTCAAATGGTGTCCCCACTATTGACATTTCTCCCATGAAAACTGGAGGTGTCCAATGCTTGGGTGCCACACGATGGCACTTGGCGCAGGATTTCACATATCTGATGATCTCAGTGTTCATTCCTGGCCACCAATAGTGAGTTGATATTTGCTGAATAGTGGCGTTTTTTCCCATATGTCCGCTAAAGGAAAGGGAGTGCCCCATTTCTAAGATTTGGTCTCTGTACTGCGTCGGTACTAGGAGCTGGTTATGTCCCTGTTCAGGGTCGCCCGTTCTTCGATACAGCACTCTATCCTTACAAAATATGTTTCCGTTGTGTCTGGGGTCCTTGGCAATGGGCAGTTTTCTAAAGCAAGGATCCAAGGTAGGGTCCTTTTGTTGCGCCTCTTTTAGTTCCATAGGTAACATATTAGGTGCAGGCTCAAGTTCCTTTTTGGTTTGTCCTCTTGTGGTTACTGCTGCCACAATCGGTTCTTTCGGTTTTCCTATAAACACGTATCTACAACCAAGTATGACTGGGTAGATCGGATCATCCATTATAGCCGCTTTGATAACACCTCTGACGAAATCAGAGTGTATCTCCACCAGTGCGATGGGAAGCGTTATGGGTGCATCACCTTTGAACACTGCACATAATTTGACGGTTTCTTCTGTCTCTTGACCAGGTTTGACCAAATGCCTTGCGACAATACAATCAAAGCTCAAACCTGTATCAAACAGACAATAGGTTGAAGTCCCGTTCAATAAAGCAGTACCTAGCGTTAAAGGCCTCTCACTCTCAGGTTGAGAATCACTGACATTCCTCCTCCTTTGCGAGTCTGTTTGCAAGCAACCGATCCGAGTTGTCCCGGTGTGTTTGCCCTGATCAGATGTCCCTTGTGCAGGGGTCTTCCCTATGTCGTGTCCTTTCTGGCTAGGCTGCCATGAAAGACGGTTGGGCTGATCATGGGGTTTGGTGGGGTATCGAGTTTTGAAGAATTTCGTTTTTTCATGAGGGGGGTTATGGGGTACAGTATCCTTAGAGTGTTGATGGGAAAATGACTGGGAAGACTGTTCTAGCTTATTTTTGCGAGAAGGCTCATCTGTAGGCTTGCGTTTTCAGCATGGAAGCTCGGCTAACGCATTTGTGTACCGTTCAGACTTACTTAAAATATCTTCCAGTTTTACAGCTCCTTGTTCAGCAAGAAATCTACCTGTTTCATTTGACAAAGTGCTTTTTATTTGTTCGGTTAGAACAAACTCTTCTTGCCCTTCAAAAGTGCAAGGGAGCTCTGAAAGCTCCAGGCACTTCGTCAAATATCCCTTCAGACGTGAAGAGAACTGGTGAAATGTCTCGGTTCGTTCCTTCCTGCTGTTTCAGAACAGTTGCAAAAATTTACGAGCGTTCATTTCGAAACGCTCAAGTAAAGCTTTCTTCAGCATGTCGTAATTGTCTCTATTGCCGCTTCCCAGTTTAACGTACACATCGTATGCATTACTTTTCAAAGCCTGGGAAACTTCAAACACCATCGCGAACTTTCTAAACCATACAGTGTTGCCATTTTCTCAAATTTTTCTAGATAAGTGTCAATTTTCTCATTGGGGCTTGGGAAGGATTCTAGGGCAAATGACATAACTGCCAATTGAGGAGAGTGAGTACTGGAATGATCAGTTAAATGTGACTGAGGTGAAGACGGCTCTCCATTGCTGAAGTTAGACGTTGCACCGCGACTTTGGACCTCTAGAGTCTTAAGCACCAATTCGTGCTGACGTCGTTGCTCATTCTCTCTTTCCTCATGTTGTCTCTCCCTCTCTCGCTCAATGTATCTGCGAGTTTCCATTTCCGCCTCAATTTTCTTCTGTTCCAATTGACGGTCTTCCGTCTTTTTCTTCTCCGCCTCATATTTGGCTAGTTCTTCGTTCACAAAAGCTAGCACTTCTGCACCTTGTAGTCCTACTTCCCTTGCTTCTTCTCTTAGCATTGCTCTAAGTTTTTCACGCTCAGCCATGGCAAATAACTGACTGCGACTTACTCGAGAAAGAAAAGAAAGGAAAAGGGATACAGTGCTCCCTAACAAATTAAGAGACATACAAAAAAGAAATTTCCTGGTTTTACTGTGTTACATCCTCCCTGTTATCAGTTATCTAATCTATCGCTGCTGTTACCTGGCAAAAGTTCCTAACGCAGACGACTTAAACCATAAAGATGGTAGATCAGACTAAAAAGGGAAAAAACTACTATTACTACTGTGGAAAAAATGATTTTTATATAAAAATTTAATGAGGAAAAAAATTTTTCTTTATTATAAATCCACCACACTCGTCCACACCCGAAGTCAGTTTAAGAGTTGAGGGAGGCTATAAACTTGGCTATAGCCAGAATGCTCGTCCTTTGCTAAGCTCACATTCCACTGCTCCAAAAAAAATGTGTGATTGATAAACAATCACGCGTACCAGCGGTCTTCTACAAAATAATTATATCTCATATATCCGACGAAGATTACCATCAAAATCAGAACGGTTTGTAAACTCTATGATGCTGTGGAAAGAAACAAATTTCTTATTTTGTGTGGTCAGAACCCAGTAAATAGGAACGTTGTCTACGGGATAATTATTTAATATTCCTTAACTCACAAAACAAGACGCACAGCACACTCTATCTAGACTAAAATTAAGATTCAATATCAGACGTTAGTCATTTATCTAGACTCAGACTTAGATCAAATTTTAGAAAACTGGAACCTAATCTGTGGTGCTTGTTCCAGATTTAGATCAATCCCGCGGAAGAGCGACCATTCTGCGGTGCTTGTTCCAGATTTAGATCAGATCCCGCTGACGAGCAACCATTATGTCGTATATTTTTAGATAGGTTAGAAGATATTTATGGTCCCGTCTGAGCAGATGTGATAGTGGTTAATAGGTGAGAATAAAGGTGTAGAAATAGATTTCACGAGTGAATAGTTAAGGAGAAAAAAAGTTGTCTCTGAACTGAATAGTTTCTTTAGTTCAGCCTATCTATACAACTATATTGTAGTGTAAGACACTCTTCCAACCCCTTATCTCTAGAAAGATAAGTTTTAACTAGACACCCCCACACACACAGTTGTGTGACAACAAGACACAAAACGTGGAAACTATGGTTAATTCGGTTTGGTTCTGACCAACACACACACACATAAGTTCTTTTTGTTGTTTATTATCATTAAACTTTTTACAACATCAAACATATAGAGAAATCAATAAAATCATGTTCCCACTAAATTACTACTCAGTAAAGTACCCAGTTTAGCGAAATAAAAAAGAAATTAGTACAATGATTGTAACAAGGGAAAATATTTACTCTCTCTCTGTCTCTCACTTGTCATCTGTGGCCACAAACACTCTTGCTTACCTAATAATGGTGTAGGTATCCCTTAAAAATCACAATAATCTGAACCTATATTGTCAGCTGGGTTGCCCAAATCTGGCCCCAGTCCAGCCTTTGTATCGAATAATAATTACAAGGTGGACGCCAAATTTGGTGGTTTAATTTTTCCTGGATCAATCATGTGTCACCGCAAATAGTTACTGAAGCAAGACGTTCTCGGGACGTTCACTGTTACAAAAGGAGAAAAGAAGTTCCTGTATTGTCTAGCCTCTGGTTGCTAAGACAAATGTTACAACATGTAAAACTGATAATGATGGTAAATCCTATCGGCTGATTCTTATGATGAGTGCCGATTTTAAAACATCGTAGTTTTCTGGATCACTCCGTTGCCACGGCTGTCAAACGTCGGGAATATATGTTCTTTCGCATGCCCAGTAGGCTGGAAGAATTTGATAAATAATTCTGGGTAATGTACCGTCCAGTTACGTTTAATCTTACTGTTTCTATTGGTCTCTCTTTGAATGAAGAAAGAGGACCGAACACGTCCAAAATTTCGAAGACCCAAAATAATAATAATGTTACTGGTAATATTAGACCGCTGGCCGTGGTTGTGATCAAGTGCTAGATAAGGAAGAAAAGAACATTTAAAAAACTGCTACTATCCTATCCACCCATAAGTTTTCCGCTGTGTCATGTCGAGAAAAAAGGGTATGTGCCCTGCCCCGTTATTGCCCGCAAGAAAATGCACAGCGCACAAATTCAATTATTATTCAATTCATCCATACGCGCACTTTAACAAAAATCGCCTGTCACTACTAGCTATTTGTCGGTTTCTGTTGTTTAGTCACATAACATTAACTCTAGTCACTTATTTAATTTCACACAATGAAATATAATGCGAATTCTATTCGGTCACTGGTCCGTCACACTTAATAATCTCAGTCAGCTAAGCCGTATCTTCTTTTGTAAGAAAAATGGGGTGTTTGAAATTACATTACTCTAAACGACTGGCAAGAAATATCCATGCGTTAGGTTATTTCACTAGTTTTAAACGCTAGGGAATTATAGTGAATGAAAATGGTAAACCTAACACATTTTAACACTTAAGCACAATTTCTATTACCACAAATCAGAAAATGAAATCCCCACGGGCCAATTTAACACATTTAACGAAGAAATGGTTCTAGTCCGTCGTGCTTAGATTAATTATCCAAGAATCTCTGAGCGACTTCTGATAACTGAATTTGAGAGAGCGCGGTATATATACAGCTCATGGTGTTATCATCACCAGAAGACGTTACAATTAATACCTTCTGTATAGAAGAGAATCAGGAACTGCGTTTCCCAAATCAAAGGTTTCTTCGTTCATTGTACTCAGCGATGCTGACCGACATAAAAAACTTTGCTGTACACGGGCCTCTCTTAGGTTACGTCCCCTTTCACAGATCAAACAGTCCGTTATTTTCTCCGCGCAACTGTCTAATGACCGATAATTGGCAAATCAGTTCGCGTGAGAAACTCAGGTAAACGAATCAGGGCTCGCTGCCTGTTATGCTGGCAGGTCACGGAAATTGGTAAATGTCTGTTTGTTTACATGTCAAGAAAAAAGGCGTGGATTAGATATGAGTAATGCAGCCAGAAAATTGTGTGGTTTACCCTTCTCTCACGAAAATTCCTGCGTAGTAAATATATGGTATGCAGCTTCCGTCTATTATCGATCATTTTACACTCACGACTTCATAATCTATCCCAAGTGATCTCTTTCAAGATGGATAATTATTACCGTGCCTTCTTGTCAGAAAATGGTTATGTCATTTATCCGATCTTAGTCAACACACTGGTCAGACGGAACTATTATCAGATATCATCGACTGTGGGCATCCCAGTGTTGTTTACTCACTAATCCAGAAGCTCCCCATGCACTGTCTGGTAGTAAAATGTGTTACACATTAGTAAACCACACTTCTCTATACAGATCCCAGGTGTCAATATGGGTTCAAACGAAAGGCACTGATTGTCTTAATCAGTAAAAGGTGGTCGCTAAAGTCCCGACATGATAAGAATTGAGGGAAGGGAGAGTAAACAATAACTAATTACATAAAATGAGACGTAGCGCAATTATGTTAGCGATAAACATGAATGCTAGGAAAAGAGAACGGACAACTCTGTCACAATTATGTTGCCTTAATTTGTATTACTCACATACGGAACTTTTATTATTGGGGATGGTTTGCTATTCGAAATGGATGGATAGTTTTGATATTACAGGTAAACAAACACATTATTTCGTAAGCGACTATTCCTTTCCTAATTCTACAATATTTCACGTCTCATCTACCTACCCAGCCATACGGAAACAATTAGGTAATTCTATGATTTTTCCAAACTGATTAACTCCTTATCTGGCAATGTACGACAGTCAAACGTCCGTGTTTAAGATAAGAGACGAAGTGATCTTTAATCCCCTAATCTATTGTTGCAACCCCACTGAGCTGACGTTTGTCAATTAAGAGATAAAACTGTGCGACATGAACGCACTCTGAAATGTGGTTGTAATATGAGGGAAACATACACCCAATAAAAAATATTCACTGGTAAATGAGTGCGAAAAGGAATTAACGAACTAACAACGAACGAACTTTATTTTCAAAGGGTTAAGAATTGGGCACGCAGGCCCGTCTGACATTTTGCCCTTCCTCTCTCTCTCTTCCATGTATACTGTATCCTTTCATCCTCACATTTACTTTAAGCATTATTAAGGCATTTATCATTATAAAAGTAATATAACATCATACATTTGCAATAATCCTCATAATTAAAGTATGTTTTTAAAATAAATTTAAAAAAATGAAAAATAAAGAATTAAAAATCAAAAATTTAATGAAAAAATAAACAAGAACAAAACAAACAAACAACAAAACTGATAAAAATCGAATTCCTCATACAGTAAATTAGACAGTGATTTGAGACATAATCAGATGGTGTGTTATAAGAACTCGTGAAATATTCGAACGGTCTGCTACTGAATGACTAGGGACTAGGTGTGTTATCCAGTGCATGCGATAGACTTTACGAGAGGTGAGCAGCTTTGAGTCTCATAGCAGATACTGCTGCAATGAGTGCAATGATACTAGGTTCATCATCATCATGAAGTTGGGTAAACAGTTACTTTCCTCGCCGTCTTTGCCGTCCCAAACTCAAGACCAGAATCAGACTAGGTAGATAGATAGACATATACGAAAGCAATTAATTTGCAAAGGGTTGAAAATCAGACACAGTCCTTTCTTGCATTCTTTCTTCCTCTTGCTCATCTTTTGTTACTGTTACTTAAACATTCTCCAGCGTACTTAAAGTATTAATTTAAGGGCAATGCAACATTACAAGGTAGTATAATAGCATACATTAACAGTACCTGATCACAAAATTAAGTACATATTGTAATGAAAATCTAGATCATCAGAGAAGCAAGAAAAAGTAGATGAGCAAAATGACATTTCGTCACAGTTAGGGAACGCAATGGCAGTAAGGAAGGGAACTTTTTACCCCACGTCATAAAGCGTGATATAATATAGCGATGTTTCTAACACTTAACCTCCCTACGACATTATCTGCTATGGGACTTTACTTTTTCATCAACAACGATACGTCAATACCAGAATATGACGGCTTTCATGTCTAGTTTACGTCACTGGGTATCTATCTAACCACCCTGTGAGCATATCTTCTTCTTTTTTACAATAAAAAATACTACAGATAAAATGGCCGAAACACTTGTGCGACGGAGGAATACTTCTGGCAATCAGATTTTCTGTTTCTGTAACGCTCTGTTAAGAGTTTCCTATCATCTGACATTTTATGTTCCCCTATTATCTATCATATTCTGCTGTTTTCTGTTGCTTATTTTATACCATTATTTCTTGCCTTTAAGTTTTGTTCATGTCCACCATCAATTTACAAGTATTTTGAAATTCCCCATCTTACTAATTGTCCTAATGAACGTTTGTAACCGGAAAAAAATCTTATTAGCTTTTCGGAAACATACAGAAACGGTGTGCATTGCACGGGGAAAACTAAATTGAACACCCTTTAAAATGCCACGCATTCCTTGCAAGCTTTTCATGGTTATCGGGATAGCGCAAAAACGACGCGCATTGTACCGTGAATGAAGACTTGAACCTCCAATAAAAAAGTACTTCTTCTTCTTCCGTACTTAGCCACCGACCGTCAAAGCAGTCAGTGGCCATTACGCCTAGTGGCGTCTTAGGGCAACAGCAGATAGGTTTTCTTTGCCATTGTTTCCCTTCACGCCTAATGGCGTCTTTAGGGCAACGGCAAATCAATCCATTTGCTGTTGTTTCCGTAATCGAAGTGACTGGCAAACGGGTGATCAGCCCGTTGTGAATAAAAAAGTACGCAGGTCTTTAATTATTTTTTTTCATGGTGCATTGAACATTGAGCGAAAGTCATGATACGTTTGACTACAGAGATCCAAATGAAGTTGAAATGGAATGTAATAGAATGAAACGACCATAGAGTAAATAATAACGTTTCCAGGACATGCAGTAGAAAGAGCAAACTTTAATTGATTTCCAGTCATTATTTTGGGCGGGTTACTAACTCAAATAAACATTTTACTTTTTGCATTTCCTGCGGCGTTTTGTAGCCACAGTCTACACCAGATACACCTAATTTCATTGGTTTTCTGATCTGGCGCCTAAGTGTTAAAAAATGAAGGATTAGCAAATGAAAGAAAAGGCTTCCTGGTCGGTGTGTAATGAGAATGTGGACTATAGGACGTAACACAAGAACTAGCTAACACGATCTATTACATTTATCGGACTTTTTTTGCACACAAGGCCAGAAAACAGTGTCCTGAAAAAGAAACAGGGGCAATATTTTGAAAGCACCCTGAGAAAACAGTTTTATGTTCAAGGTAAGCGATTTAGTGTTGAGTATAGACATAGCTCTCCAAAGAAACGTTATGCATTGTCCAATTCCTCAGTTTCTGCACGGGGCCGGAACCATTTCCACATAATTGACGCCATCGATCTGCGCCATTCATATTGGAAGATCCGAGCAGGAAAAGTAAATATTGACTTTCCAACAAGCCAGTGTTTTCGACGCCTAAAACTGTCAATGTGGGAAGAATGCGTCTTGCAAACATTGAGCCAAAACGTGACAGTTTTGGAAATCGATGTCTATTTTGACTCAGACTCAGTGCTAATGACTATCCCGATGGAACTTCATCATTCATTAAGTGTAGCAGATCCACGTGTATCAAGTGAACCAGCTCCGCCTACATCAAGTGTGCTGCTCCATGCCTAATTCCAATGTACTAGCACCGCCTACTTCAAGTTTACTATATCCGCCTACTATATGTTTTCTGCATCTACTTCAAGTGTGCTATATACGATTAATCCAAACGCATAGGGCCCGTCTATTTCAAGTGCGCTAGATCTTCGGACTGCAAGCGTGCTAGATCAGCCTACTTCCAGTGAACTACCTACGTTAATTTCAGATTTACTAAATCCGCCTACTTCGGGTATACTAGATAAACCTACACCTACGTCAAACATCTTCTCTACAAATCATCTTTCTAGTCTTTCGACAAGATACATTCTAGCTACAAAACTACCTCAGATATGGGCAAGTGAATCATAACTTTATCATCACTATAGTTCTGCTGTCAGACAGATCCTTTTGATGTTTAAGCCGCACGGTTTAAGGCATTGCCTGAGAACTGAACTATTCTTTAGATCGGACGGACTTTTGGTTACGAACGTGAGACATATCAGATTCTCAGCAGTTATAGCTGCAGATGAAGATTCAAGAGGTCTAGTGGCTGCCTCAGTGTATGATCTACTGAAACAATAGGGCTTAAAAGAATAGTTAAGAACAAAGGCTCTTAAGAGGTTTGGCGAAGCTGCAGAAAAGGCATCGCGCTGGCTGTGAATCAACCGCAACGTACTATGGAATTCAGGGCAGTAAGTTCAATACAACTAATATGGATATGACCAGGAGTAAAGTTGCAAGTCACAAACAAGGTGGAAAAGACAACAGGTTGACACTTGAGAGTCATGACCCAAATAGCCATGCTCTCTTTAGAGTGCACAAGAGGTAAAAATAGCAGAAATGCGTATCTTACGGGGAGGTTCCCTTCTGATGATCAGACTTCTTCTTAAGGTAGTCCAGTAGCAGTAACTACCGAAAGGGAGCGAAATGTTAGAGACTTCAGCATACTAGGTCTAGCTTTTTTTATGATATAGGGTGACCAGTTCCGTCTGGGACCTTTAATCAGCTCATTTTATTGTCAGTTTACGCGATCTGCTGATTGTGGTTCTGCTCATTTTATTGTCAGGTTACTCGATCTGCTGATTGTGGTGCTGTTCATTTTAAAGCTCTTTATACGCTTCTATACGTGATCTAGGTTAATGTTTCAAATGTAGGGGCTTGCATGGAACAGAAAACTGGAAATGTTATGACATATCACCGCTGTGGAGCTGATGACAAGAACCAGATAAGTGACAGTGGAACTAAACATGAGAAGATGACGCTGATGATGGAAAGGACACGCAGTAAGGAAACAGGTTAGGACCTTTGGCATGACTTAGGTCAAGGCATTTGCTCCTTAGGGAAATAAAGGATGATAAAAGAAAAATGAAAAAGAGATTAAATTCTGAACCAGATGACTAGTAAGTGTCTTAATAATATTCTCCGGGGTTTTCATTAGGAGAATTAGAGCTGTGTGCAGCAACTGGCTACCTCTGCCACAATGATCGCATTAAGTTCAAATTGCGTCTCCAAAGCAGAAATGTCTATAACCATTATAGGTCAAAAAAAAGGAAGGAAAAACAATATCACACGCACTCACACACTCTCTCTCTCTCACACACACACAATGCTTACGTTTGTTCTAAACATGCAGTAGAACTTCAATTTAAAAGAAAAAACAAAACAAATGAAAAGAACTATACAGAAAAAAATAAAAAAAATAAAATAAGAGTTTTATTATTCAGGTCTCTATCATGACAGAGAAGCCATCAGCCTTGCAGGCAATTTAGCTTGAATTACGCCAGTATGACCTTTCGTAAACTTAAGTATACGATAAAAAATCCATGTTTATGAGGTAAAAGCACATAAATAAGGACTCATTATTATAAATTTGCACATAATTCGTAATTTCAGAATTGTCCATTGTTTTCTCTTCAATTTGACAATATTTGTAAAGATTCTGAACAATCATCTTCTAATTATCTTGACGAAAAGACGATTGCACGCATTCATATTTCAATTCTAAATATTACAGTCATGGCTTACTCGACATAAACTATCATATTTTTTCCATTTGTGTTAAGTGCACAGCACACGATTTAAAAACGCAGAACGATTAGTTAATAAAATAAAAATTTTTAAATAATTGTATGGTAATAACTCATCTTGAATGTCTGTCAAACAAAAACATGCTGCAAAGTCTGTATAAGCGTGTTTCAAGAATGAAGAATTGATAGACAGACGAATATAAGAGGGAAATATTTCAGTAACAGCTAATGCGGGAATTGTCGGTGTTTACGATCCACTTTTGTCCATGGCGTTTTTGAGTATCATTATTATTATTTGACCATTGATTATCATTTAAATATCTTTTACTAAGTTTTCATAATGACTGTGTCAGCCGTCCAGTCATTCCGTGAATAGACAAATATAACTCGACACTTCAATATAACTTGAAATATGGCGCAGAGATTCAATAACTCCGATGCTGATAGACCCGAATGATTTATTTACGAACCACTTTGTTGCCAACAAGGTTGATACATACATGCATTCAGCCACCGCTTCAAGTGGATTCTGCACTTGCATTCATGTCTTTCAAATATAACGACTCTCTGGTCATGAATTATTCTGCCACTTTTGCAGATTTCATATTTTTTCAAGATTACGTAAAAGTTCGACACTGGATACTACAGTTCTCTGTGTATACTCATTGATTGGCATATCAGTCTTACCTCTAATACCTATAGTATGCTCTCATTACAGGCACAGTCCTTGTCATGAGAGAAATGTAACATAATTAATATATGCGCTGTAGCCTTTAACATTTCCAAAATTGTAGTTTCGCACAAACCCATGCTGTCGGAGTCGGGGTCGGAGTGGCTAAGAGGTATGACGTCCGCCTCGAGTTCTAGAGGTACCGGGTTCGATGCCCAGTTGAGGGAATATAATTTATGGAAATTATTTTTCAGAACCAGTGGTCCTAATTATGTCATACTCCCCCCTGGTCTCCTGGGTAGTGAGATCGGATGCCTAGCTTTCACGAATAAGGGCGAAAAAATATGAGGTCCCGTGTTTAAGTTCCGTAACTAAAAATCCCACGGCAGTTGGAAATCGTAAAGAGTAGGCCGATCAATTAGAAACCTACTCTCCACATAAATATTTATAGAACGTGTGATTCTTATATACACACAATGGGATTCTCGCCGGTGCTACGGAGTGTCGTAAATTTTATTTTGAGAGAAAGAGTCTTAGAAATAGGGGTCCGGTTTAGAGTGGAGAATGATGATGAAAGCTCAGTGATAGAAATGTAGAGAGTAAATAGTTGCTTCAAAGAGTGCTGGGGGAGAGTAAAGACATACTTATTTACGACAAATCGTTTCTCTCAATCTTCTCTTCAGACTCTCCTGGTCAAATAATTATTTGCCAGTTTCCAGAAACACATCTGCGCTCACACCGATTTGGTGCTTCAAACACACAGACGCACGCATATACAAACTATATTAAACAAATAGGGGAAATGTTGGGCTTTGGGTATTCCAACACAGTACTAAATAAGTTTATGATGTTTATTAACCTTAAAAATCAAATCACCAACAAATATCAAGTGTTACATAAAATTATCATACGTACAGAAAATGCAAATAACAAGGTGGGGAGGGGGTGAAGAAGATTGGTATCGACTACGCCCTGCCCGCTTATTAAACTAAGATAAACCCAGTCCAAAGATAGATAATTATCAGGAACATAGGTAAGGTAACCTAACAGTGAAGTTAATTACTCTGAAAGAGGGGTTACAATCTTAGGTATGGGTGGTAGAAAAAATCCTGTTATTCCCAATTCTTCTTCCCTTTACTAAGCAAATGAAAGGGGGGTGGGGGGGGGGGTAAACAGCGTTAACAAAATATCCCAATTAAAGGAATAATGCAGGGTATACTGAAAATGTATTACCCGGTAGGCAAATTAACAAAATGGTTTTTTCTAACAAATTAAAATCTCCTGCCATTCATGCACGCGCGTGAGGATCCACACTCATATATTCACTCACACTTACCGATTGCAGCATCAGACAATCCATAGAATTATATAAACAGAAATTACACTCTAGACATGTGAAACTGTCTAGTACTTCGATGTCCCGCCCCAGATGTTGCGAGGTTTGCTGATAGCAAATATTCCCACTTATCGCCGGACTTGAAACCTAAGAGTTCTTGTGTTTTATTATATAAAAAGGAGTCTATGGGATGGCACTGACACAGTTCGACACGGGGTGAAAATGAAGTGGTGTTAAATTTCTTCAATGCGTGATGATAGCAACTGACCAGTAACGTTTTTAATCTAGTGAGGAAAAACTAGGCTCAGTCACAGTCAGGTAAATCGGTACTCTCTCACAACAGAGCAGTAAATAAAATATCGCTACTGGCAACTGTTCATCTTCCAGTTTATCTCACAGATTGAAATTTAAATTTGATGATTTATTTAAATGTTCTAGGGTAGGCTTTCTTTCATGTAATTATGATAGCTAGGTCGTATCGGACCGCCACAAGATTAAATTTCAAAAAAATGCTTCATCAATATGTCTGGAAGTTTAAGAACCGAGTCTGAAACTCTCTGTATGATTTCTTTATGCTGGGATTGCAAAGGTGATCATTCTATAGAAAAAGAGAGAAAACCCATGACAACTTAATCATACCACAAAAATCAAATAATATTCTAACGCGCGATAAATTTCCCGTTAAGGCTATTATATACACTCGCGTATTTAATTATGTATTTAAGAAAACACGTCACGAGTCTAATGGTTAAAATACACATCTATATATATAGGACTTAACTAAATTTATTAATTATAAATTCCTTCGCGACTTTAAAAGTTACTTTAACATTAAAGCATCTTTTTTTTTTTTTTTTTTTTTGGAAATATTATAATAGATATATCATTAACTTTACCACTGGAACTTTTGGGATGAGTTTAATTTAATAGATTTAAATAAACACAAAATCCAGTGAAATAAAAATGAAAGCACTAGACCACTGATCACATTAACAAATATATTATACCGTGCACAGAAACAGAAATCACTCCAATGTAGCCACCAATTCAGATGGAAATCTAGCAGAATTTCTACTATAGCTAGTGAATTTTAAATCTCTCGCGACCAAATGATAACATGGCTTTCTACGTGGTCTGTCTATATCTAGCGGAAATGCAAGATGAGTGGGACATGAGAAAATTGACACCTTTTTAGATCTCAGGAGACTTTTGGGGATCTGACCACCAGACTAAAGAGAGAAGCCGCCCCTGGTCTGACGTATCTCCGCTCGCTGCTTGCGCGTCGGCTTTCCCGTTCGCTCCCACTGCGATCGGTTTCGTGTTTAACACCGAGATGCGAAATACCGGCAGGAAACTTGCGTCGCTCGTGTCAAAAACCACTACTGCCTTTGATAACGCCGATAGTCTTTTCTGAGATCCCTCAGTCTGTTTGATCGTGTGCCGCTACTTTCTATTTGATTCTGGCACCGCCCCCACTGGGCCAAGTTAATGAAGATACTGCATATGATTGCTCAAGAGATGTCCGTGGGCGTGATTTAATCTCTCCTTAAATCAATGCGATGACCAGAATGAACGATAGATAAATTGTCCATATATTAATCAGCAAACGTGTTGACCATCTATGTGGAACGGTTGCATAGCAAATAAGTCCAGGTGGAAAAAAATCCCGTTTGACGAAAAGTTACAATATTCGGGGGCACTGATGCTATCCAAAGGGGTCGTTACAAAAGGTCGTACTATATCATCCAACACTTCAGGGTCGATTCAGGGTCAGGTAAGTTCGTCTGTCACAATCGTCCCCTCTTTTGAGACATGAAAACATCTTTTCATGTTTGATTTATGACAATGAAGCTGCCCTGATCGGTAGCTTTAGGATGATTGGTATCTTCAACTTCCTCCTCTTCCTCCGTAGTCCAGTTTCTACTCAGGAAATCAGCCCCGACATTCTGTCTTCCCGGAATGTATTCCACTTTGAAAGAATAAACGCTTAAAAGAAGGTCCCAATGCATAATCCTCCGTTAAATTCTTTATTGGCACCCAGAAAGGCTAACGGAACGTGGTCTGTTTGCACCGTGAAAGATGTACCATAGAGAAACTCATGATGGTGTCTGATACCGTCAATCAGAGCGATTCATTCTCTTTCGACTACGCTATAGTTCCGTTCAGCTTTATTTAATTTCCGACTGCCATAGGCAACTGGAAATAGCATGTTCGGGTTACTGTCATCGGCTTGAAGCAGTGTTGACCGGATGCCCTGACCTGACGCGTCAACCCGCAGTACAAAAGGTTTGTTGAGGTCAGGCAACCTCAAAATGGGGTAAGCAGACAACTGTCCTTTCAAAGTGCTGTACGCGTGTTCGCACTTTTGATCCCATATGACCTTATCAGGACAACCTTTCTTTGTGAGGTCAGTCAGAGGTGCCGTCAGTCCGTTGAAGTTCTGGATGTACTTCTGATAGTATGCACATAGTGATATGAAGGAACGTACGTCTTTCTTCGTTCGGGGTCTTTTTGCTGCCACTATTTTCTCCACGTTCTTCTTAATAGGCCAACTGCATCCGTGAGAAATAGTATGCACCAGGAAGTCTAACTGTTCAAACCCGATGAGACATTTGCTAGGTCTGGCTGTGAGACCGGTTTCCTGTAGTCTCCTGAGGAGCATAGCAACCGTAGCAATATGTTCTTCGTAGGTTTCCGATGCAATTAATATGTCATCCATGAAATTATGGATATGGGGACTTTGCAAAGGTTCTAGAAGCTTCCTCATCATCCTGGTGAACACTCCTGGTGCGTTATGCAATCCGAACGGCATCACGTTAAATGTGTAATGTCCTTCACTAGTGCTGAAAGCTAACAAAGGTTTAATTTCCTCCTTGACTGGTATTTGATAATAACCTTTACTGAGGTCAATCTTGGAGAAAATCTTTGCTTTGCTGAGCTTGGTGAACAACTCAGAAACAGTTTGGAGAGGTTCGGGCTGGAATTCCGTTACAGCGTTTAGCAGCCGGTAATCTATACACAGCCGAACTTCCTTATTGGGCTTCTGCAACAGCACTACACTCGAACTGTAAGGAGATGTAGACTCACTGATAATTCCTGCCTGACGCAGCTTGTCTATTTCTCCGCGAAGTGCATCAGCTTTAGCGTACGGGATGGGGTAAACTCTGGTTCGAACAGGGGTCTCGTTTGTTAATTTCATATCAAATTCAATGAGATTTGTTCGACCAGGTACATCCGTTAAGACTGCACTGTACTGTTTTAGTAGAGCCCTGGTTTCTGTTTGTTGTTCTGGTGAGAGATTGTCGCCGAACTTGACATCTTTAAAGGATTCTGTGGGTTGCAATGGGTACTCCATGCAACCATCATCATCTTCCTCGTCTTCCGTTGCTATGGCGACAGCCAGGAGATGCTCGGAGGATGGCACCGGTCTTTCCAAATATTTCTTAAGCAGATTTATGTGGAAGACCTCCTTTCCTTTGATGGAGATCTTGTAATTGGTACGTGAGATCTTTTTAAGGACGGTAAACGGCCCTTGCCATCCGATGCGAAGTTTATTGCTTCCGGTTGGAAGTAGCAAATACACTTTCTCCCCTGGTTGTAGTTCTCTCTCTTTTGCAGCTTTGTTGTATCTTTTAGCATGTTTAGCGCGGGCTTTCTTAAGGTTGGTAGTAGCTAGATCCCATCCTAGCTTTAACCTTTCCTTGAGCTCAGATACATACTTGCTTGCAGAGACGACTGTCTCGTCAGCCTTTTGGTCTGTCAGGGACCGAAGTAAGGCTTCTAGTGGCCCCTTTATAGGTCTGCCAAATAAAAGTGTAGCAGGCGGGAATCCCGTAGACGCTTGGGGTACCTCTCGGTAGGCGAATAAGGCAGCCGATATATATAGGTCCCAGTCTTCCGGTTTCTCCTGACCCAGCTTACGTAACATGGTGGTGAGGCTGCCATTAAAACGTTCCACGAGCCCATTTCCGGCCGGATGGTAGGGACTTGTGTGGATATGTTTGGCCCTCAAGATCTTAAAGATCTCCTCCATTAACAGGCTACGGAATTGGGATCCATTGTCCGTCAAAACTTGTTGAGGGAATCCCAACCGTGTAAAGATTTGCACGAGGGCTTCTGCGACATGCTTGGAATATATGCATGTTAGCGGTACAGCTTCGGCCCACATTGTGCAAGTGTCGACTAAGGTCAGAATGAACCTGTTCCTTCTTTTGGTCCTTTCCAGGGGTCCAATGATGTCGACAGCAACCCGTTCAAATGGAGTCCCTACTATTGGCATTTGCCCCATGGGTACTGGGGTTGTCAAATGCTTGGGTGCTACCCGTTGGCACTGGGCGCAGGATTTCACATACCTGATAATGTCAGAGTTTATTCCTGGCCACCAATAGTGGGTTTTTTATTCGCTGAATAGTGGCGTTTTGTCCCATATGTCCGCTAAAGGGAAGAGAGTGCCCCATTTCTAAGATCTGGCTTCTGTACTGCGTCGGTACTAGGAGCTGGTTATTCCCCGTGTCCGGGTTGCCCGTTCTACGATACAATACGCCATCCTTAGAAAAGATGTCTCCGTTGTGTCTGGGGTCCTTAGCCATGGGCAGTTTTCTAAAGCAGAGCTCCAGAGTAGGGTCCTTTTGTTGCGCCTCCTTCAGTTCATTCGGCAACAAATTTGGCGCAGGCTCCCTCTCCTTCTTGGTTTGCCCTCTTGTGGTTACCGCTGCCACAATCGGCTCCTTAGGTCTCCCAATAAACACGTATCTACATCCCAGGATAACATGGTAGATCGGATCATCCATTATGGCCGCTTTAATAACACCTCTGACAAAATCAGAGTGTATTTCTACCAGTGCGATAGGAAGCGTCCTGGGTGCATCACTCCTGAAAACTCCACTAAGTTTGACGGTTTCCTCTGTCTCCTGACCTGGTTTGACTAGGTGCCTAGCGACAATACAACTAAAGCTTAATCCAGTGTCAAAGAGACAAGTAGTTGAGGTACCATTCAAAATTACAGTTCCTCGCGTTGAGGGTCGGTCCCCCTCAGGTTGAGAATCACTGACATTGACTCTACCTTTCGAGGCTGTATGCAAACATCCGATGCGGTTTGGACCGGTTTGTTTGCCCTGATCAGACGTTCCTGGTGTAGGGGTCTTCCCTTTTCCTTGACCTTGGTGGCCGCGCTGCCACGTAGGCTTGGTGGGTTGATCAGAATTATTATTTGGGGAAAATCGGGTTTTGTAGAATTTCGATTTTTCCTGGGGAGGTCTCTGGGTATTATTTTCTCGTTGGTTATAATTCTGAGAGGAATTAGAGGAATAGGATGACTGCTCTAGATTTTGTTTACGAGATGGCTCATCTGTGGGTTTACGTTTCGTGCTTGGAAGTTCGGCCATTGCATTGGTATAGCGTTCTGCCTTATTGAGGATGTCCTCAAGCCTGACTGCGCCCTATTCAGCCAAAAATCTCCGGATTCGTTTGACAAAGTAGACTTTATCTGTTCCACAAGAACAAGTTCAAGTAGTCCCTCATATGTAAGAGGTAGGTCAGATAATTCTATGCACTTTGTCAAATAGCCCGTGAGACGTGAAGAGAACTGCGGGAAAGTTTCCGTGCTCTCTTTCCGGCTGTTTCTGAACATTTGCAGAAATTTTTGGGCGGTCATCTCAAACCGCTCTAGCAAGGCCTTTTTCAGCATGTCGTAATCATGTTGGTTGGTTCCCAGCTTTGTATATACGTCATAAGCAGTACTTTTCAGTGACGTTGAGAGTTTAAGTGCCCAGCGGGAACTCTCCAACCCATACAGATTTGCGAGCCTCTCGAATTTTTCTAGATAGCTGTCAATTTTTTTATTGGGACTAGGAAAAGACTCTAAAGCAAAAGACATCGCAGTTAATTGGGCAGACTGAGTGCTGGAGAGATCCATTGACTGAGACTGGGGCGAAGACGGCTCTCCGTTATTCGAAGTAGAGGCGCCCCGACTCTCTAAAGCCTTAAGCGCCAGTTCATGTTGTGTTTCTCGCTCTCTCTCTCTCTTTCCCTGCGGGCGTCCATATCTGCCTCAATTTTTTTCTGCTCCAATTGACGATCGTCCGCTTCTTTCTTCCTAGCTTCTGCTCTCTCTTCCGCTTCCTTCTTCTTAGCTTCTTCTCTCTGTTGCTCCGCGTCATACCTTTCAAGTTCCCTGCTGACAAACAGGTTCGCGGCTTCTCCTTCTAATCCTCAGTCTTTCGCCTCCTGTTTCAAAATGGATCTTATCCTAATTCTATCTAACATGCCAACGAACTGGATGCTTCTAAGACAAGAGAATAGTAAGAAAAACCAAGGAGGGAAAAAAACTCAAAGCCGCTACGAGAAAAAAACACAAAGTATAAATTTACTTTTGGTACCTCCTACTCTGTAGTGTGCAAACTTATCGCCGCTATTATTGTCACTTAAGACTCTTAACGCAAGCGACTTTGCCACGTTAAAATGGTAAGTTACACTAGAAAAGAATCTACTTTTACTAACAGTAGAGAAAGATTTATATTAAACAATTTAAAAGGGAAAAAAAAATTCCCTAAAATTTTAATTCTCCGTCAACAAAACTCCGCCCCTGAAGTCAATTTATGAGAAGAGACGTGTTAACTAGACTTAAAAAGTCAGAACAAGGCGTCTTTAGCTTAAGCTCAACTCTTGTAACTTCAAAAAACCTTTAGTGACTGTAAAAACAATCACGCAAACCCAGCAAATCCTATAAAGAAAAAAATTTATTTTCTCTGCCAGAGGATAATTTAGCTAACCGAATGTATGATTATCCGTATTTTCTACTGCTGTGGAAAGAAAACAACCTGTAAATATGCTGTGTGGACGACCCAGATACTAAAAGGCGTTGTCTAGGGATTTAATTAATTTTTTTTATTTATTTCCCTAAATCACAAAGACAGATCATTCACACTCTATCTAGTTAGACCCAGACTTAATCAGACTCAAAAATATCTTTATCCCGGCTATGAGATTGCCTCAAATGTAGCTCAAGATCCCGGACAAGCCCCCAAATACTGTCGTAAATTTTATTTTGAGAGAAAGAGTCTTAGAAATAGGTGTCCGGTTTAGAGTGGAGAATGATAATGAAAGCTCAGTGATAGAATTGTAGAGAGTAAGTAGTTGCTTCACAGAGTGCTGGGGAGAGTAAAGACAGACTTATTTACGACAAATCGTTTCTCTCAATCTTCTCTTCAGACTCTCTTGGTCAAACAATTATTTGCCAGTTTCCAGACACACATCTGCACTCACACCAATTTGGTGCTTCAAACACACAGACGCACGTGTATACAAACTATATTAAACAAATAGGGGAAATGTTGGGCTTTGGGTATTCCAACACAGTACTAAATAAGTTTATGATGTTTATTAACCTTAAAAATCAAATCACCAACAAATATCAAGTGTTACATAAAATTATCATAAGTACAGAAAATGCAAATAACAAGGTGGGGAGGTGGTGAAGAAGATTGGTATCGACTACGCCCTGCCCGCTTATTAGACAAAGATAAACCCAGTCCAAAGATAGATAATTATCAGGAACATAGGTAAGGTAACCTAACAGTGAAGTTAATTACTCTGAAAGAGGGGTTACAATCTTAGGTATGGGTGGTAGAAAAAATCCTGTTATTCCCAATTGTTCTTCCATTTACTAAGCAAATGAAAGGGGGGGGGGGGGTAAACATCGTTAACAAAGTATCCCAATTAAAGGAACAATGCAGGGTATACTGAAAATGTATTTCCCGGTAGGCAAATTAACAAAATGGTTTTTTTCTAACAAATTAAAATCTCCTGTCATTCATGCACGCGCGTGAGGATCCACACTCATATATTCACTCACACTTACCGATTGCAGCATCAGACAATCCATAGAATTATATAAACAGAAATTACACTCTAGACATGTGAAACTGTCTAGTACTTCGATGTCCAGCCCCAGATGTTGCGAGGTTTGCTGATAGCAAATATTCCCACTTATCGCCGGACTTGAAACCTAAGAGTTCTTGTGTTTTATTATATAAAAAGGAGTCTATGGGATGGCACTGACACAGTTCGACACGGGGTGAAAATGAAGTGGTGGTAAAATTCCTTCAATGCGTGATGATAGCAACTGACCGGTAACGTTTTTAATCCAGTGAGGAAAAACTAGGCTCAGTCACAGTCAGGTAAATTGGTACTCTCTCACAACAGAGCAGTAAATAAAATATCGCTACTGGCAACTGTTCATCTTCCAGTTTATCTCACAGATTGAAATTTAAATTTGATGATTTATTTAAATGTTCTAGGGTAGGCTTTCTTTCATGTAATTATGATAGCTAGGTCGCATCAGACCGCCACAAGATTAAATTTAAAAAATGTTTCATCAATATGTCTGGAAGTTTAAGAACCGAGTCTGAAACTCTCTGTATGATTTCTTTATGCTGGGATTGCAAAGGTGATCATTCTATAGAAAAAGATAGAAAACCCATGACAATATAATCATACCTCAAAAATCAAATAATATTCTAACGCGCGATAAATTTCCCGTTAAGGCTATTATATACACTCGCGTATTTAATTATGTATTTAAGAAAACACGTCACGAGTCTAATGGTTAAAATACACATCTATATATATATAGGACTTAACTAAATTTATTAATTATAAATTCCTTCGCGACTTTAAAAGTTACTTTAACATTAAAGCATCTATTATTTATTTTTTTTTTGAAATATTATAATAGATATATCATTAACTTTACCACTGGAACTTTTGGGATTTGTTTAATTTAATAGATTTAAATAAACACAAAATCCAGTGAAATAAAAATGAAAGCCCTAGACCACTGATCACTTTAACAAATATATTATACCGTGCACAGAAACAGAAATCACTCCAATGTAGCCACCAATTCAGATGGAAATCTAGCAGAATTTCTACTATAGCTAGTGAATCTTAAATCTCTGGCGACCGAATGATAACATGGCTTTCTACGTGGTCTGTATATATCTAGCTGAAATGCAAGATGAGTGGGACATGAGAAAATTGACACCTTTTTAGATCTCAGGAGACTTTTGGGGATCTGACCACCAGACTAAAGAGAGAAGCCGCCCCTGGTCTGACGTATCTCCGCTCGCTGCTTGCGCGTCGGCTTTCCCGTTCGCTCCCACTGCGATCGGTTTCGTGTTTAATACCGGCAGGAAACTTGCGTCGCTCGTGTCAAAAACCACTACTGCCTTTGATAACGCCGATAGTCTTTCCTGAGATCCCTCAGTCTGTTTGATCGTGTGCCGCTACTTTCTGTTTGATTCTGGCACCGTCCCCACTGGGCCAAGTTAATGAAGATACTGCATATGATTGCTCAAGAGATGTCCGTGGGCGTGATTTAATCTCTCCTTAAATCTATGCGATGACCAGAATGAACGGTAGATAAACTGTCCACATATTAATCAGCAAACGTGTTGACCATCTGTGTGGAACGGTTGCATAGCTAATGAGTCCAGGTGAAAAAAAATCCCGTTTGACGAAAAGTTACAATATTCGGGGGCACTGATGCTATCCAAAGGGGTCATTACAAAAGGTCGTACTATATCATCCAACACTTCAGGGTCGATTCAGGGTCAGCTAAGTTCGTCTGTCACACGGAGCTCGTGCAGTGTGCTGAGATCCTCCTTGTGTGATTTAATGGAGGAGATCAGAGCACTCATGTAGTCCGTGTTCAATGAAGATAGTCCTTCAAACCAAAACCAAACAAAATTGTAGGCGCTCTGGCCTGAACACTTTCGAATGTAATCAATTATACAGGTACTGTGGCCTTTAACACTCCAAAAATTGTAGGCGCTCTGGCCTGAACCTTTAGAATGGAATCAATTATATAGGAACTGTGAATTTTAACACTTCCAAAATTGTAGGCGCCCTGACGTGAACATTTTAGAATGGAATCAATTATATAGGCACTGTGGACTTTAACTTCCAATAGTAGAATGAATTTTTAAAAATTATAATACGTCTTACTGGGCGAAATAACAGGAATAATCCTACGTTACAGCCACAAGGCCTTCGTCAAGGACGGATAAACAAAAAAACAGAAGGGAACAAATATAAACTATTCAAAAATAGTAGGCGTTTTGGCCTGAACATTTTCTAATATACACAGTTTTTCTGTCACCCAGACGGACACACATACAGCCACTCACCATCGAGGTAGCTGACAGAATCCCCTAGTTACCTAGAGGCATGTTCATATCATAACATCTCAAAAGTACGTTATACAACATGTAACTGCTGGAAGTGCTATTTGGTGCGGAAAACGATATCAAATAAATAATTGTAGTTTTAACACACCACGCAGCAGCTTACAACAGGAGTCATGCAGTGTTAACTTTGAAATCACAACCCTGCAATCAGGTCTGTCTTTAGACTGACGCCACTGATTCTTCCGAATCGGGCCCCTCGCCTATTAGGGCTTTGCGCAGGGAATTAACTCATAAAGGACGAATTCAGGCCCATGTTCCTAGGCGCTCTTGACCTCAGGACAGTTTTTGGGATCGGTAAATTTAAATCACTTTTAAAAAAATGTTTCTCCGTGTTGTCTTAATTTTACGTTTTATTCATCTTTATTAATTATGATAAAAGACCCTTAAACTTGAATACTATATCAAAACTCAGTTAGAGAAAATTCCTTGCATCAAACATGGAAAAATGTCACGTTCTTTAAGAGTTAACAAATGCGAAAATAGTGCAGGAACACGATGAAGTTTTAACTATATGTACAATCAGTTGAACATAAATGGCTACATGCTTTGTGAAGAACTGAACGCGTTAAAGCCTTTTCTTTTATCCTGATTGTGCAAACCTCCAATCTGCCCAGTGCTCTGAATGTCACAGTGAAGAAGTTCAACCAAGCGTGGGTAAACGGCGGGAATAACTATCACTCTGTTAATTTAAAACACTCTTCGGACCGGAAATACAAAAAATCGTTTCGAACGTAACGATGACTTTTGAAGTAAAAAAAGAACATCTATTTTTTTAATTTTGACTTCAAATCAATGTTTTAAATTAAGAATACATGTTAGCAATTATATCTGTTCTAAATATATACATCTTTCGCTTATTTTGGCTTTGAAATTACACGCAGAAAAACGTAAACACCGCATTTGTCCGTCCGCCATTTTCGATATTTTCCGAACGACTCATCAGATCGTAAACAAAATGCAGTCTGATAATGACTTCAATGCATCTAGTGATGTAGATTCCTGTTCTGATAATTATTCAGAGGACTTGGAAACATCTGATGAGTCGGATGGTGAAAATACAGCTCAGAACAACTCAAATCACCAGCCGTACATGCAAAGGTAATGTTACTTCGTTAACTAAATGATAACAGCTGATTTTGAAAAGCAGTAAAACGTCGTTTTAGTGGGCTATTATAGTGTATAGCTGCTTTCTGTTTGTTTTTGAAAAAAAAAATATTTCACCTTTCAAACAGTTAACAAAGAACTCATGGCACCAGGAAATAAATATAAAGTGGGTCGGACGTAACTTCGGAATCAGCTGATTTTTTTTACTTCATTTGCCCTTTTAAAAATTATTATTTACATCATATGACTTTATGATTGACAGTATTCCTGTGTACGGAAAATGTAATTGATAAAATCTCTTTTTGATAACTTTATTTTCTTTGCTCATCATCAGTTGATAAATATAAGCTCACTAGAACATCACCAGAGCTACATGCTGTGTTGTTGTGTTGCTTGTGGTTTGAGTATGGAATGTCAACTCGACCTACGCAGTGGTGTGTAGACATGGATTGTGAGTATAATATGCGAATGATAAGAAGAGTTCGTGGTGTTGACAAATGGTCTTTTTCTCACACTCATGTATGGCTGGAAGTCATCGACACCAACGACTGTGTACCTTTGCTACAGTTTAATTGGACGTATACACTCGACAGCACAGATAGTGACAAATCACAGGTTGGCATAATACATCATGGTACAGTGGATAAATGGTCTTGCAATGATACATGGGCACTCATGTAGAATAATAGCATAATGGACTGTCAGTAGACAAGCACTCAGTATTGCCCATATATATATATCATCTGAGTTTACTGACAAAGCACGTCAGATTATAAACAATATTCAAGATGGCTTCTAGACCTAACCTCGTCTAGTGAAGATTCCTTACAATAATGTTCAGCACATATTTTTCCATATAATCATATTGAACCACTAGTAATGGGTTCTCATGTGTAGCAGTGATCTCTGGACTCATCAAGCGATAATACGGGGCATCCCTTTCTCTTCTTGAAAGTCACAAAATATTTGGATACAAGATGGCTTCTCTCGTGAGCTGTCACTCACGTTTGGATACAGATAATGAATCTGCATTAAAGTTAGTCATTCATTAAATGTTCTCATTGCTCTGTAGATTCTATTATGATACAATTGACTTCATCATACAAGATATAGTGCTGCTAGGAATGAATGTCTTTTCATCTAGATAAATATTTCCTCAGACATACAAATCGTGTCTATCGAGAAACGGTGGCTTAGCCAGAGTTCATAAGAAGAATCTTTTGTTACCTTGGTATCAGAAATATGATTCTGCCATTCCTTGGCAATAAGAATAAACACTGGGGTAAAGCATACACGATAGGTCTAGACGACTATCACTTTCCCCACAAATACTGAGATCACTTTTCCCGGCGACAAGCCGATATAGAAAAACACAGCCCCCATCAGGGCGAAGCCAAATCACACCTCTCTAGCGACACATCCGCCGAACAGCCCTTTGACCTTTCTAACGACAAAAGACCATATAGTTCGACTTAGATATGTAAAGATATACAGATATAAGACAGACTCGTCCTACCCAGACAAACAATACACATAAATTCAGGCCAAAGATACACTGAAGCAAGAACAACCTATTTCTACCCAAACAAAGAATAAATCGCAGTAAAACTGGATTCAGCCGCGGAGTTCGATCGAAAGTGACGACCCTCCTTTCAAGGGAAGTACCTCAATAATGACTTTTCCATAAGCACAAAAAAGTATCTATTTTGTTTACAACATATTTGCGAACATAACAAGCATACAAATGTATTATATTGTAAGATATCAAAGACTGCACGTAACAGTCTTACCACACCTCCCGGGAAAAAAAAAATGGAACTTTTTTTTTTTTGAAATACATCTAGGAGCAACGTACAATAGGCTCACAACGCATGAATAATGCGCAGATGAAAATATCAGGAATAAATATAACGCCTAATATGAGGCTAAGTCGACTTATGGAGCGACTGGTGAGAATGTATCTCATAAACTGAGAGAAATTATTTCTCTACAAGTAAATTTTTCCAGGAAGGTGTCATCAAAGTATAATACAATTCTGGCAATTACACAATGCCTAAAAAATTTCATACCATAATTTCGTATTAGATATCTTAAATTTATGATTTATGAAGAAAAATCATCAAAGCACAGCGGTGAATAAACATCAATGAACCGCTAAGTAGTGATACAATCATTATATTATTAAATTACAAATGTGTATCTATCTTGATATAGAAAAGGAACTACTATAGAACTAGACATATCAAGAAGTCTAAGCCCTAATAGTTATGTGGAATCATGTGGGCATCTTGACAGAATGTCTGCCATCACATTATCTGATCCACGAATAGCTCGCACAGAGAAATGAAAAGGTTGAAGAGCAATTGCATATCGAGTAGACCTCGAGCTCTTCAAATTCTTACTCTGTATAGCAGTAAGAGCTTTTTGGTCGGTTTCTACTATGAAATGTGCGCCTAGAAGGAATCTCTGTAGTTTGAGGATCGACCAAACCATAGCTAATAGCTCACGGTCTAAAACCGAATAATTCCTTTCTGCCGCATTAAGGTTTCTGGAAATATACATTACAGGATGCAGAGTTCCAGAGTACTCTTGCATTAGTGCCGCTCCAATCCCAGTGGATGAAGCGTCACTACGAAGAACGAATGTCTTATCTTTAGTAGGTAACACTAAAATAGGTGGTGTTGAAAACAATGTTTTAATCTTATCCAAAGAGCATTGGCATTCCTGAGACCAGTGGACCATATTAGGCGAACCTTTCTTTAGAAGTGTAGAAAGAGGTGCCATGATAGAGGATAGATTCTGAATGAATCTGCCATAAAATTGAATAAGACCTAACAGACTTCTCACCTGTTTTTTAGTCTTAGGGATAGAGATGTTAAGTATCTTACTAGTATTATGGTCCTCTGTCTTTAGGAAACCATGACCAACTCGGTGGCCTAGGAAAGAAATTTCGCTAAAACCAATATAGGCTTTAGAGGGTTTCGCTGTCAGGTTGTGCTCGCGCAAAGTAGACAGCAATTCATCTAACCCTGAATAGTGATCTTCCCAAGTATCGCTGAAAAGACAGATGTCGTCTAGATATGCAATGACATCTGACCGATAAGATAGGATTCGGCGCATCATGCGTACGAATGTAGCTGGTGCGTTCATAAGACCGAAAGGCATAAAATTCCATTGGAACAAACCTCTAGGTGTTGAAAAAGCCGTGAGAGGTTTGGCGCGTTCAGATAAAGGAACTTGCCAATATCCTTTAGACAAATCAAGTTTAGTGAAAAAATGAGATTTGGAGAGTCGAGTAAGTAGCTCTTCCAGTAAAGGCATAGGTTCGGCATCGAACTTCGTTACTTGATTCAATTTTCGATAGTCAACGCAAAGACGTATGTTATTGTCTTTTTTTCGAACAATAACCATCGGCGAAGAATATGCAGAGGTGGATGGTTCGATTATTTTCAAATCTATCATCTCATCCAACTCTTTCTCGACCTGTGCTTGAAAATGTATAGGTATAGGATAAGGTCTAACCCTAATAGGAGTATGGTCAGTTAGAACAATGTCATGTTCAATGACATGAGTTTGTCCAGGGATGTCAGTGAGTACATCCTGAAATGTTTGCAACATAGTTGAAACTTGTCGCTGTTCTCCTAGAGACAAATCAGGAGAGACAGTAACGTTCTTCCATGATTCACTAGAATGAAGTGGGATCATTGGAAGAGGAAGATTTACATCTGAAAAAACTTGTTTCCTCATCCTGTATCACGGACAGTGATGAGTAATGACCATGTTGTACTGGAGAATTGTCCGTTGCTTGGAAAATGGGTTGCAAATAATCCGGACGTTCATGGAATTCAGTAAGCATATTGATGTGGAAGGTTTTATGCTTCCCATCAATATCGACAATATAGTCGACATCGGAAATTTTCGATATTATATCGTACGGACCTTTCCAAGAAATAAGTAGTCTGTTTTCCCTACAAGGTAGTAATACAAATGCTTTGTCACCAGGACAAAGTTGTCGTAAGCATCTCTTCTTATTGGCAAATTGCCTTGCCTTCTGTTTCGCAAATTCAGAAGAAGAAGTTGCTAATTTGCATGCTTCGATAATCTTTTGTCTCAACGCGATGACATATTCGTAGGATGACTTTGTGTCATCGTCAATATTGTCAGATGTAATGAGATCGTGAAGCAACGACATAGGGCCACGCGGACGCGCGCCAAAGACGAGTTCAAAGGGGAAAATCCCGTATGTTCATTGGGTACCTCTCTGTAAGCGAAGAGGGCCGCAGGTAAAACTCTGTCCCAGTCTTGAGGATGATCCTCAGTTATCTTCCCTAGTAAGTTTTTAAGTGTTCTATTAAGGCGTTCGACCATACCATTAGACATTGGATGGTAGATACTACTTAAAGATCTATCTATCTGCAGAGTAGACATTACTTGAGACATGGTATCTGATATTAGTTGGGTGCCATGGTCTGACAATATCTCTCCGGGGAACCCCAGACGAGAAAATATAAGCCAAAGAGCATCTGCAATATCAGCAGTAGTAATGCTCTTTAGAGGAATAGCCTCTGGCCAACGTGTGCACATATCAACACACGTCAAGATAAACTGATGTCCTCTGGCAGACTTGATCTTAAATGGACCAATAATGTCTATGGCCATTTTTTGAAACGGCCGAATAGGAATGTCCGCCGCCTGAATGGGTGCAGCATGCCGTGGACCTTTGGATTTAACTTCCTGACATACTTTACAAGATCGACAATAAATCCGTATGTCCTTGTTTACCAATGGCCAAAAGAAAGCCGCAAGGACTCTTGACTTAGTACGGGAAAAACCCATGTGTCCAGCACACTGAGAGTCGTGAGCGTGCTGCAAAACTGGCCACCATTTGATAAAATCTCTTTTTGATAACTCTATTTTCTTTGCTCATCATCAGTTGATAAATATAAGCTCACTAGAACATCACCAGAGCTACATGCTGTGTTGTTGTGTTGCTTGTGGTTTGAGTATGGAATGTCAACTCGACCTACGCAGTGGTGTGTAGACATGGTTTGTGAGTATAATACGCGAATGATAAGAAGAGTTCGTGGTGTTGACAAATGGTCTTTTTCTCACACTCATGTATGGCTGGAAGTCATCGACACCAACGACTGTGTATCTTTGCTACAGTTTAATTGGACGTACACACTCGACAGCACAGATAGTGACAAATCACAGGTTGGCATAATACATCATGGTACAGTGGATAAATGGTCTTGCAATGATACATGGGCACTCATGTAGAATAATAGCATAATGGACTGTCAGTAGACAAGCACTCAGTATTGCCCATATATATATATCATCTGAGTTTACTGACAAAGCACGTCAGATTATAAACAATATTCAAGATGGCTTCTAGACCTAACCTCGTCTAGTGAAGATTCCTTACAATAATGTTCAGCACATATTTTTCCATATAATCATATTGAACCACTAGTAATGGGTTCTCATGTGTAGCAGTGATCTCTGGACTCATCAAGCGATAATACGGGGCATCCCTTTCTCTTCTTGAAAGTCACAAAATATTTGGATACAAGATGGCTTCTCTCGTGAGCTGTCACTCACGTTTGGATACAGATAATGAATCTGCATTAAAGTTAGTCATTCATTAAATGTTCTCATTGCTCTGTAGATTCTATTATGATACAATTGACTTCATCATACAAGATATAGTGCTGCTAGGAATGAATGTCTTTTCATCTAGATAAATATTTCCTCAGACATACAAATCGTGTCTATCGAGAAACGGTGGCTTAGCCAGAGTTCATAAGAAGAATCTTTTGTTACCTTGGTATCAGAAATATGATTCTGCCATTCCTTGGCAATAAGAATAAACACTGGGGTAAAGCATACACGATAGGTCTAGACGACTATCACTTTCCCCACAAATACTGAGATCACTTTTCCCGGCGACAAGCCGATATAGAAAAACACAGCCCCCATCAGGGCGAAGCCAAATCACACCTCTCTAGCGACACATCCGCCGAACAGCCCTTTGACCTTTCTAACGACAAAAGACCATATAGTTCGACTTAGATATGTAAAGATATACAGATATAAGACAGACTCGTCCTACCCAGACAAACAATACATATAAATTCAGGCCATAGATACACTGAAGCAAGAACAACCTATTTCTACCCAAACAAAGAATAAATCGCAGTAAAACTGGATTCATCCACGGAGTTCGATCGAAAGTGACGACCCTCCTTTCAAGGGAAGTAACTCAATAATGACTTTTCCTTAAGCACAAAAAAGTATCTATTTTGTTTACAACATATTTGCGAACATAACAAGCATACAAATGTATTATATTGTAAGATATCAAAGACTGCACGTAACAGTAATGTGTGTCAATTTTCCTGTGTTCAATAAACTGTAACTTTGAATTCTATTGTTGATCAGTAAAAATTAATTTTAAATTGTTCTTCTTGCAGATGTTTTGGATATGATGGACTTGATAAAGGCCCACCTTCCAACCCTCCACCCTATTTGCCTGAGAGGGTTCCAGGTCTGCAACTGTCAGAGGTAAGGACCAGAGAAAATGCAAAGCAGTTTTTGAGACCCATTGACTTCTTCAAACTGTAATTTTATGAAAGAATGGTTATAAGAAAAGGGTGTTTTCTTTCTGACAGTATATTAGAGACAAGCCGACAAAATGGGGGATGAAGTTTTGGGTTCTTGCTGATGCTGTTAGTGGATATACTTTGATGTTTATTTAGGTAGGAACACTGCAAATGGACCATTTGGTTTAGCTTACACTTTAGTTAGTTATGAATCTTATGAAATCTTTGGTGATTCAAGGATATAGGGTTTATTTTGATAATTGTTGTACATCCAATCAGTTACTGAAGGACTTGTGGAAGTTAGGGGATTGGAGCTTGTGGCACATTTCTTAGAAACAGAAAGAGATTTCCAGCTGAACTTTCAAATATAAAAGAATTTGAAAAAAATATTATCAGAGGTGCAATGAGGTGGGTTAGAGATGAAGAATTACTAGCACGGCAGTGGAGAGGTAACAAAACTATAACACTGGTTTCAAGCATCCACAATGCAAATGTCCATAGGTTCGCTAAGCGTAGAACTAAGGTTAATTGGAATTTTCAAGAACTTAATGTTAGACAGCCAAATCTTTTAGGGATTACAATATATACAGGAAAGGAGTGGACAAGAGTGACCAGCTGATTAACAAGTACAATGTTTTGAGAAAGACCAATAAATATTGGAAAACTCTTTTTTCACTTTCTGGATAATGCTATGGTAAATGCTTACATTTTATTTCAAGACTGGCAGAAAAAACACCCAGAAGACCAGCTAGATATGGTCAGCTAGATTTTACAGAAGAACGAATCCGGGAATGGGGGAACATAAGTTTGTATGATGATGCACTTACTCGCTTCAAAGCCACCAGTTTTTTCTCGGCACACCATGGACCCCGAGTTTACAGAGACAAAAAGAAATTGTAAGCTTTGCTATCAGACTGCAAAGATTGAAAGAAAAACAAAAGTTAAATGTAAAGTTTGTGATATTTGTTTATGTTTTCATGCAGGTAGGAACTATTGTCTGTTAGAATACCACAAGCCTTAGTAGGAAATATATAAAGATGTGTTGAGTCTTTATTATGTCACCCTCATAACGGATTTTAGGGAGCTGCGGTAGCATATGGTTCGATCCCCAGATGAGGTGGGATTTTTTAGGCCGCAAAAGGCTCCTGGATCGATCCAGCCCCAACTGGGTATCAGAGCAACGTCTGGGAAGGTTAAGGCGGTGGGCGTGATGCTGACCACATCACCCAAGTGTGCCGATGGTCAAGAAAATATGGGCCTCACACTATATTCCCAATATGCTTCAATGGGCGTGTAACGGGATCCTTCCTAACTGATTTTACTTATGTGTTAGTGATCATACAGTGTTACACTAGAAATATGTCTACTGAAGTCATATTTCATTATTTTAGTTAAGATTGTTGCAGCTACCTATAATAACTGTAATGTATTCAGCGGAAGATTTGTTTTTGAATATTTAAAAAAAAAAAAACTAGTTATGTAACATTTCAAAAATTTGCATAATTGTATTATTTAATGTTGTATTGTTTTGGAAATGTAACATACGAGGGAAGGTCAAAAAGTAATGCCTCCTATTTTTTATGTATGTAAATACTGCATCGGTGTGCAATTTATAAATTTAGCAGGATTCCTCAAACACTCTTCTGCACTGTATAGCATTACCAACCTGTTTTACTAACAGGTGGCACCACTGTAACAGTTTAAAAATGGCTGCCAAAGACGTTCGGTTAAAATAACGTTATGTCATAGAATTCCTCAATGCTGAAGGCGAGACCCCAATTCGCATCCACGAACGTTTGAAGAGTGTTTATGGAGATTCAACAGTGGATGTTAGCACTGTCCGACGTTGGGTACATCGTTGTGACGAAGCTGAAGTAGGTCAATCCTCAATGGCTGATGCACAGCGGACTGGCCATCCGTCTACCACAGTGACTCCACACAACATTCATCGAGTTGATGGCATCATTCGTGGTGACCGTCGGGTAACACTGGATGAACTTTCTTCCATGTTGTCCATTAGTAAAGGCATTGTCCAGAACATTTAAAGACCTGGGTTATTCATAAGTTTGTGCACGGTGGATACCCAGAATGTTGACAGACAGACATAAAGAAGCAAGGAAAACCATAGCCATCAACCTCCTGCACCGTAACAAAACTGAAGGAGAAGAGTTTTTATCGAATATTGCGACAGGTGATGAGACTTGGGTTCATTTTTTTAAACCAGAATCCAAGAGGCAGTCAATGGAATGGCATCACGCAACATCGCCGACAAGAAAGTTGTTCAAAAGTTCACCATCTGTAGGGAAAGTTATGGCCTCCGTGTTTTGGGATGAGAAGGGTGTGATTCTTCTCGACTTCTTGGAACAGGGAAACACGGTGAATGCAGACCGTTACATTGAAACTTTGAAGAAGCTTAGAGGTCGTCTTCGGCGACTTTACCCATTAAAAGATCAGAGAACTGCACTACTGTTGCACAAAAAGGCCACGCCACACACCGCTAAACGCACCATTGATGCGATTGCAGAATTTGGCTGGACATTATTATTACATCCCCCTTACAGTACCGATCTTGCACCTTCTGACTTCCATCTGTTTGGACCGCTGAAAGAAGATCTTCGCGGACATCACTTTGAGGACACCGAGACCCTTAAACGCGCCGTACGCCAGTGGTTTAGGAAAAAGGACACAAATTTTTACCGTGCGGGGATACATGCCCTTGTGAGAAGATGGACAAAAACTGTAACAAATAACGGAGACTACATTGAGAAATACATTTTTGAAGTTCAGACTTGGGGCTACATTTCAATGTGAATTTTATCTGTTTTCTTGCCTATTGAATGAAATTAAAAATTACGAGGCATTACTTTTTGACCGTCCCTCGTATAATGCAGAAATGGTCAGACTACAATAAAATATGACTGTTGTTAATTGTTCTGATAATACTTTTTTTTTTGGTCTTCTTTGTGAAATATCAATGTTTATCATTGTTATGTATTTTTCCTGTTGACTTTCCTTCAATTTTTTAAAACTCACATCAATATAAATTTTTAAAATATTAATTTTACATCTAAATATGGTAGTCTGTTCAATTACAAACAATTTGATGTATAACACTCTTGTGTAGACTTCAAATTAAAATGTATCAAGGAACATTAGAAGTCAGATATGTCAGATATGAGAAAATGATACAAAATATCAGGTCTGAAGAGAGTTTAAGGTTGCCAAATACTTTATAATCAAATTAGAAACACGCACGAAGGGATGACCAGCACAATAGCGTATATTAAAATTGTTGCAGTTAAAAATCTCTAGTTAAAAGTTTTTGATCACACTTACGAGGTTTTTGCATGGGCTGGCATCATGTAAAAAATAATCGTTATTGAAACCACCGCTAAAAGTGCATGCTAAATCTTCGTGAAGGTTTTCTGAGGACATGAAGTACTGGCTCCATGCTTTATAATGAACGACAAGGAACAAACGAACGAACGAAAAACTTTATTTTCAAAGTGTTAAGAATTGGGCACGCAGGCCCGTCTGACATTCTGCCCTTCCTCTCTCTCTCATCATGTATACTGTATCCTTTCATCCTCACATTTACTTAAAACTTTATTTAGGCATTTATCGGGAGAAAGAAGAAGAAGAAGAAACCTCCAATAATTGTTTTCTTTATGTTATACAATAACCAATCAACAGCATTCCTAAATTTATTTATAGCAATTTGAACCTATCTGGCCATTAATGTAGCTGTCGCCTCGCGATTTAGAAGCTAAATCTAATTAAAACATACCTGTAGTTACCATTGTAGGAGGGCCGATAAAACGGTTTGGTAATCAAGTCAATTGAACCCGAAGTAATGAAGAGCGTGGGGTCAGGCAATATACTGAAATATTCTTTAAAGTAAAAAATTACAAAGATTAGCAGCCTATAGGTGAAGTGTACTGAAAAGTTCGTCATAACCAACATGATACGTATAATACATGACACAATGTAGGTAATACATAATTTTGTTCATATTTGTGTAGTTATGAAAAGTAAATACATGGACAAAATTACAGTTTTTAACGTGATTTCATTTTCTTAATTATCCCTGCAGGTTGATTTGAGCACCGCAACAAGTGGGCCTGAAAATGCACAGGGAAAAGACAAGGATTATGAGAATAAATGCAGGAAATATAACAAGGTTGAACGTGAAGAAACACCACTAAAGGATGTAGAATCGTACACATATCTTGGCCGTAATATAGATAAAGTTGGAGGGACAGACAATGATATAAAAATAAGAATACAAAAAGCAAGAGGAGCCTTCATTGCATTGGGAAACATATGGAGAACAAGAGAAATCAAGTCCAACACGAAAATAAGAATCTTCAACTCAAATGTGAAGTAAGTCCTATTGTATGGCTCTGAGACATGGAGAACAACAAAAACAACAACCAAAAAGCTACAGACTTTTATAAACGGGTGCTCGCGTAGAATAGAAGGATTGAAATGGTATGACAAAGTCACAAATGTGGAATTGATGACAAGAACCAGAAAGTGCCAGTGGAACAAGAGTTGAAAAGAAGACGCTGGCGATGGATAGGACACACATTGAGGAAACCTGTTGATAGCATTACAAAGCAGTCCTTGTTCTGGAATCCACAGGGAAAGAGAGGCAGAGGTAGACCACACAAAAAAACATGGAGAAGAGAACTGGATACAGGGGAAAATGATGAGGAAAACATGGAAAGAACTTGAGCGGATGGCACAGGACAGGAAGACTTGGCATGTGTTTGTTGAAGGCCTATGCTCCTCGGGTATTGATTGATTTATTGAATTCTAACATTATGAGAAAGTCACCCGCCAATAATTATGTTGCTCTTTGTCTGCTACATACCCTGATGACGGCACTGTCATAAAATTAACCGTGATACAAAGTTAAAATATCTCCAAGGATAAAATGTAGGGATAAAAACTAATGCGTAAGCTCCTAGAATACATGATCGCCCACGCCGCGGGTCACCACCCGCCATGGAAATTAAATTGTGAGACGTGAAGGCAAAACGTTACCCTTGGAACGGGAGGAGAACGGAGATCAAAAGGAAAAAATATAACTGAACCCGTGCTTGAAACTAGCAAGGTTAAAAAAGACGCAATTGGTGGGGAAAGGAGGAAAATTCACGTCCCCAAGTTGACACAAGGTAAAGAAATCGACAAAAGGGACCTTAGCTATTATACGCAACAGTCATTTCTTGGACGCTTTTGCGATAACTTAGTCCGTTTATTTGAATGCAGTGACGAACGCATTACAGAAGATGCTCGAAAATATTTCAAAAAACCAACTAACCTTGAAAAGTAACTTTTTCTTAATAATAATGTTAGGAATATAAAACCTAGCTGGCCGGATGGCCCATCTTGAGCAGTGAAATAATATGCTTTCATTTATACAGACGGATAGATAATAAGAAAGATATTGACAAAAGACTGTGTTGTTCATATCAGCGAGCGACTGCATTGAAACAAAAAATGTCCCTAATTTTCAAAAACTGCGGCCTTGAGACTCAAGTGCTAAAATCTAGTTGGAATGAAAGAGAGGGGATGGGGTGGAGAATTGTGGCTAAAAATAACTTTAAAGGCAAAATTGTGTAGGGGAAGGCAGAGTTGGTTCAAAAAACAAGTGTGTTTTTTTGTGAAACGCAAGTAGAGACAGACGGACCAACAGACAATAATACATACTTGACTGAGGTATGACTGAAATGACTTTTTGGTAGGAGGTTTGAATTTGAAAAGGAAAAAAAGGCGGTGATTGGCCATAGATGAATATATTATCGGCGCTCAGACGCACATTTTTGCCATTCTACATAAACTGTCCAGTAGTAGACACAGTAAATTATTCAGTGGTGTATTTCCCAGAAGCTAATTGAAATATTTAGAGGGACGCCATACTAAAGCCAGCAGCTCAGCTGAGTTTTGCTAGCAGATAACTGTGTTCTATATTCATAATTCTGGTAAGACTGAAAGTATTTCTTTGTATATTTTAATATTTGTTTAATGTTTCGAGTGATTTGATACTGCCATATCAAAATCTATCCCTTACAACAAGTAAGGATTCGCTCTAGACCCCCCGCCCCAGTTCAGGGTCTAGAGACAAATAAAATACATAAACTCCAGCAAGGATTATGAAGGACAGATCAAGTGTTGAGATCAGTGGAACATATCACCTATCCTATTCTATGGCAGGAAGCTAATGAACATATTTCAGAATATGTAGTCTGGGGGAACTTATCCTATGTGAAACCAACTTGGTAAGATGTGTTGTATGGTCAAAGAGATCTGACCCGTCTATGTGGTGTTGTTGTGTGTAGTGTTGTGTCCAGAAATGGTTTAGAGGATGGAATTCTGACACATGACCAATACTTTTATTGCAGAACTGTGAGTTTTTATTTGGCACCAATGTGGTGTCAAATGAGGTGTTGAATAATACAAGAGTGGACCCGTGCAGTTTATATTTTGGCAGAGCAGCCTTATATTGCCCCCAAGCACGGAGAGGTGGGGCCACCAGATTCCAGCACCAGAACTACTCATTCAAGATACGTGAGCGTCTGGCCTGCTGGAAATTCACCAACTCAACTTATTTTCTAACACACCAACTATAGTCCCATCAATAAATGGACAATGTGTAGTCTCCATAGACAGGGAGTGATGAGGCCACCCCAACAGCACATCCATTAATCGTTCTCCCCAGAAAAATTACAACTATAAACAGTAGTAATATTAACTAGTCTTGTAAAATACATATGTACACACCTTTCATTTATTATGCCATATATTCATGCATTTCATTCATAATTGCAAAACCTTTCATATGTTCTGACCAAAATAAAACCTTGGTTCAGAACAAATAAACTTAAAGAAAATTTATTATCAAAAATTTTACACAGCTTGAGTTAGTTCAGTGTGTTATAACATTTTATTAATATTATTAGACTTATTAAATATCTGTGTGTGTGTATGTAAACTACCACAACACATTACATATCAGTACCCTAGAATTTTAACGTAGCCACATTCATTAGTAAAAAAAGATAGGTGTGAGGTCGTAGTGGTAGCAAGAAGGGCCTTCTGAAAATTCACAGCTACATTTATCTCAGGAGCCTTCACAGCTGACCTCATGCATCACACTAAGTAATATCACAATCATACAATACCATCAAATCCACTACATATATTGGGGGCTCATCCGGGATAATTAGCCTATCAATAATATTAGGATCTCCTGGGGGGAGAATTAAATTAGGGGAACACATTATAAAAATTAAGAGTGTCCCTTAAAATTAAAAGTGAAATAAAAGTTGGTGAATCTTCACAGCCAGTGGTAATTAATTAGTTCATTAGCTAATTAAAATTAATTTAGACTATAGTAATTAGAATTACTTTCGTGGTTGTAAATTTTATCGTGCTCATTGCTAAATTGTCTAAAAAATATGGCGGAGCTAGCCTAATTCAGATCAGCTGCTGTGCTAACGGCAAAGGATATGTGAATGGATGGTCAGGTTTTAATTCAATATGTAACGGCTGAATGTGATAAGTATATTGAACGGGAAGAAAGAAGATTAGAAAAAGAGGCTGAAAGAAAGTTAGAGGCTGAGACTAAGAGGCTGCAGATTGAGGCAGAAGAAAAACGACAGCAAATGGAAGCAGAAGAAAAAAGAGTGACTGCCGAAAGGGAGGCAGAAGATAGAAAGTTGCAAAGGGAGCACGAATTACGACTAAGGGAGCTGGAGCTACAAGGCCAGGCTCCTGAAAATGGTGCCAGCCCTTTTGCCTCAGATGCTACGCCCAGTCTGGGAGCCTCAACATCAGCTATGGGGTTTCATTTAGACCATTTTGTTGAGAAAGACGATGACATAGAGGGGTACCTAGGACGTTTTGAGTTATTAGCTACTACATATGGGTTAGAGAGAGAGAGGTGGAGTTTAAAGTTATCACAGGGACTGAGAGGTACTTCTTATGAAGTCTTCGCAAAAATGAACAGAGAAGACCAAGACAATTATGACATGTTAAAGCAGGCTTTGTTATTAAGGTACGAAAAAAATGGTGAATTTTATCGTAAGAAATTTAGAAATGCCAAACTGTTGTCTGGGGAGACATACCACCAATTCTCTGCCAGACTGGAAACCTATTTGGAGAAATGGACTGCTCTGGGGAAGACCCAAGATCTTAAAGAAATGATCATGATTGAGCAATTGAGAGAGTCCATGGCTCCAGACATGAGAAAATTTCTCATGGAACAAGGTGCAGAGAAGTTGGGGGAGGTTTTAAATGTCGCTGAGAGGTATCAGGCAGCCCAGGCAGAGGTAAGTGGTGCTAAAAAGAAGCACATAGACAATTTTAAAGCTCCACAGCAATTTAATAAATTTGATAATAGAGAACAGGGAAATAAAGGTAGGACAAACTTTGAACGGCCAAGAAATGACTATCGAGACAGAAACTCACAGTTCAATGACCAAAAATTCAATGAAAGAAAACCGTTTAACCAAGGAAAAAGATGGTGTAAATGGTGCAAGAAAGATAACCATAACACCGAATTTTGTAGAAGGAAACCTTCAAACATTGCTGCAATGAAGTCGGGGACTCAAAGATTAAAGGTTAATCCTAATGGACAGCAGGAACCTTATCACCCCCAGTTTGTGAGGATGTTATTTGTAATGGGGTCACCATAAGGTGCCTTTATGATACAGGTTTGGATTATGATTCAGTTGTGAAGTCTAGCCTAGTGGACCCAAGTCAGTATACCACAGAAACAGTGGAAATACAAGGGGCAACTAAGGACATACCACTCATGACACTTCCCATCGCAAGGATAACGGTGAAAACTCGCTATGTGGAAGGAGAAATCAGAGCAGCAGTGATAGATGAACCAATCTACCCTCTGATATTGGGGTGTAGATACGTCTTCTTGGGGAATCCCGAGAGACCTGTGATCATGGCGACAGTGCAGACCAGGTCACAGAAGAAGGAGGAAGAAGGTGAACCTATAAATGCTCATCCAGAGGAGATGAGGAAGGCGCAGGCTGAGGATAGGACACTCAAGCCATGTTTTAAAAAATTGCCCAAATGCCACACACCTCCGAGCAAGGGGGAATATTTTATGAAGAACAAACTATTATACAGGAAGACAGGAACTAGATCCACTGGTCACGGACAGTTGGTTCTTCCCAAGATATATAGGGCAAATTTAATAAGGAGCTTACATGTTGGAAAAGATGGGGACCATGAAAAAGTCGGTACCATCTGCCAAAAAGTTGCTCGCAAATACTATTGGCCCGACGTAAATGTCGATATTGAAAACTTTGTAGAAGCATGTGGCATATTTCATGAGGGAACACCCACAAAGGGAAAATATGTGCAGGACCTAGAAACGCCACGGGGCAAAATTAGGCCTGGAAAGAAAAATTATTATACTCAGGTAGACAAAGTGCAATGGGAGCCCCCTTTTCACACCCAGTCTTCACTTGAATGGATTAACATGGCCACTATGCGACGAGTACAAAGAAGAAATTTTACCCAGGATAAGATGACAATCCCTCGGTCAGACTTATATAAACTGGAAGAACAGAAAAGAGAGCGAAGATCTCTCATAAGCAATCTAAAGTGGGAGACAAACCCAAGAAAAAAATTGGTAGTGGTCGATTTGTGAGTGATGATTCTAGGAAGAAAAGTCCTCACTATAGTGCTTCTAATGGAAGGGACCCGACGGGTTCCATGAAAAATAAGTATGATAAATTAAAGGTCCAGATGTAGCACTATTAAGGACCTGGACAGATGAGAAGGCGGAAGAGACTGTTACCTCATCTTATCAATACGTGAACGAACTGACCACTCGTTTGAAAGCTGGATGGAAACTGGCAAATGATAATTTGAAACAAGCCAGGAAGAAACATGCAGCATATTTTAATAGGAAGGCAAAAGACAGAGAACTAGCTGTGGGAGAGAAGGTGCTGCTTCTACTACCCGGAAGCCAGAATAAATTACAAATTGGATGGCAAGGTCCATATACGGTTCTAGAGAAGGTGTCTAGAACAAACTATAAAATTGACAAAAAGGGGAAGGAGAAAGTTTATCATGTAAACCTGTTAAAGAAGTATCTGGACAGACCACTCCAGGAAAGCACCCCCTTACTGACCTTAGCTATCGCAACTCAAATGCAAAAGGAACCACTCACCTCACATGAATACCCATTACATCCTTGTGAAACAGCAGCACAGGTAAAAGTCAGTAAGCACCTGACTAAAAACCAGAGGGAGAGAGTTCAACAGGTTCTGGAGGAACATACAGATGTATTAACAGATAAACCAGGCCATACAAATTTGCTACAGTATGACATGAAACTGGTAGACTCAAACCCAATCTGTATGAGAGCCTATTCTATTCCGTTCGCGAAGGAGAAGGCATTGAAGGAAGAAATAGATTATTTGTTGAAGGAGGGGATTATTTCACACAGTGAATCATCTTTTAGCTCTAGTGTCGTTTTGTTGAGAAAACCGTCTGGGGAACACAGACTGTGCATAGATTACAGGAAACTGAATGCTGTCACAGAAGGACAAGTGGATCCATTACCAGACACAAAACAGTTATTTGCCAGATTGAACAAGGCAAAATACTTTTCAAAGGTGGATCTTAGTAAAGGCTATTACCAGATCCCAGTGAAGCCTGAAGTGAGACCTTATTTGGCTTTTAGCACTTCGGATGGACATTATGAATTCAACATGCTACCATTCGGACTGAAAAATGCTCCGAGTGTATTTTCAAGGATGATGCGCAAATTGTTGGATCCCCTGAATAACCCATGTATCACGAATTTCATGGATGATATTCTCGTCGCCACAGAGACATTTGAAGAACACATTGAAGCTCTAAAAATGTTATTTAATAGGCTTAGGGAGGCGAACTTAACTGCTAGGCCAACAAAATGTTGTATTGGATGCAAAGAGTTGGAATTCTTGGGACACACTGTATATCAGGGTAACATGACCCCTGACCCCAAGAACTTGGAAAAACTGCAGAGAGCACCTAGACCACAAACAAAAAAGGACGTGCGATCATTCGTGTCGTTATGCGGATTTTATCAAAAATACATCAAAGATTTTAACTCTATTTGTGCTCCTCTGACTGATCTGACTCGCAAGGGACTTCCAGATAAAATTATTTGGACTGCGCAAAGTGAATTAGCGTTCCAAGACTTAAAGGAAAAACTCACTAGCAAGCCTATTCTCAAACTGCCTGATTTGACACAGGACTTTGTCTTAAGAACCGATGCAAGTAATGTAGGACTCGGGGCGGCTTTGTTGCAAAGATCATCTTCACCTGATGGGGAACTGAAACCAGTCGCTTATGCAAGCCGCAAATTGAATAAGGCGGAACAAGGATATTCCACAAGCGAAAAAGAATGTTTAGCGTTAATCTGGGCAATAAAGAAGTTTCAAATCTATCTGTATGGTAGGACTTTTGTGGTCGAGACGGATCATCAGCCTCTCGTATTCTTATCTCAGGCTAAGCATGAAAACGCAAGATTGCTGAGGTGGTCTTTATTGCTTCAACCTTATCAGTTTAGTATCCAATATATCCCAGGCAAATTGAATGTCGGTGCAGATTTCCTCAGTCGGCACCCCTGTGATCAAAATTAGAGTAATGGCAGGCGTGAGGAGAGATTTTATCTATGTGTATCACTGGTTTTGGAACTTGCCGTAGGCATGTTTTCAAGTGGGGAGATGTGTCATAAAATTAACCGTGATACAACGTTAAAATATCTCCAAAGATAAAATGTAGGGATAAAAACTAATGCGTAAGCTACTAGAATACATGATCGCCCACGCCGCGGGTCACCACCCGCCATGGAAATTAAATTGTTAGACGTGAAGGCAAAACGTTACCCTTGGAACGGGAGGAGAACGGAGATCAAAAGGAAAAAATATGACTGAACACGTGCTTGAAACTAGCAAGGCTAAAAAGACGCAATTGGTGGGGAAAGGAGGAAAATTCACGTCCCCAAGTTGACACAAGGTAAAGAAATCGACAAAAGGGACCTTAGCTATTATACGCAACAGTCATTTCTTGGACGCTTTTGCGATAACTTAGTCCGTTTATTTGAATTCAGCGACGAACGCATTACAGAAGATGCTCGAAAATATTTCAAAAAACCAACTAACCTTGAAAAGTAACTTTTTCTTAATAATAATGTTAGGAATATAAAACCTAGCTGGCCGGATGGCCCATCTTGAGCAGTGAAATAATATGCTTTCATTTATACAGACGGATAGATAATAAGAAAGATATTGACAAAAGACTGTGTTGTTCATATCAGCGAGCGACTGCATTGAAACAAAAAATGTCCCTAATTTTCAAAAACTGCGGCCTTGAGACTCAAGTGCTAAAATCTAGTTGGAATGAAAGAGAGGGGATGGGGTGGAGAATTGTGGCTAAAAATAACTTTAAAGGCAAAATTGTGTAGGGGAAGGCAGAGTTGGTTCAAAAAACAAGTGTGTTTTTTTGTGAAACGCAAGTAGAGACAGACGGACCAACAGACAATAATACATACTTGACTGAGGTATGACTGAAATGACTTTTTGGTAGGAGGTTTGAATTTGAAAAGGAAAAAAGGCGGTGATTGGCCATAGATGAATATATTATCGGCGCTTAGACGCGCATTTTTGCCATTCTACATAAACTGTCCAGTAGTAGACACAGTAAATTATTCAGTGGTGTATTTCCCAGAAGCTAATTGAAATATTTAGAGGGACGCCATACTAAAGCCAGCAGCTCAGCTGAGTTTTGCTAGCAGATAACTGTGTTCTATATTCATAATTCTGGTAAGACTGAAAGTATTTCTTTGTATATTTTAATATTTGTTTAATGTTTCGAGTGATTTGATACTGCCATATCAAAATCTATCCCTTACAACAAGTAAGGATTCGCTCTAGACCCCCCGCCCCAGTTCAGGGTCTAGAGACAAATAAAATACATAAACTCCAGCAAGGATTATGAAGGACAGATCAAGTGTTGAGATCAGTGGAACATATCACCTATCCTATTCTATGGTAGGAAGCTAATGAACATATTTCAGAATATGTAGTCTGGGGGAACTTATCCTATGTGAAACCAAATTGGTAAGATGTGTTGTATGGTCAAAGAGATCTGACCCGTCTATGTGGTGTTGTTGTGTGTAGTGTTGTGTCCAGAAATGGTTTAGAGGATGGAATTCTGACACATGACCAATACTTTTATTGCAGAACTGTGAGTTTTTATTTGGCACCAATGTGGTGTCAAATGAGGTGTTGAATAATACAAGAGTGGACCCGTGCAGTTTATATTTTGGCAGAGCAGCCTTATATTGCCCCCAAGCACGGAGAGGTGGGGCCACCAGATTCCAGCACCAGAACTACTCATTCAAGATACGTGAGCGTCTGGCCTGCTGGAAATTCACCAACTCAACTTATTTTCTAACACACCAACTATAGTCCCATCAATAAATGGACAATGTGTAGTCTCCATAGACAGGGAGTGATGAGGCCACCCCAACAGCACATCCAGTAATCGTTCTCCCCAGAAAATTACAACTATAAACAGTAGTAATATTAACTAGTCTTGTAAAATACATATGTACACACCTTTCATTTATTATGCCATATATTCATGCATTTAATTCATAATTGCAAAACCTTTCATATGTTCTGACCAAAATAAAACCTTGGTTCAGAACAAATAAACTTAAAGAAAATTTATTATCAAAAATTTTACACAGCTTGAGTTAGTTCAGTGTGTTATAACATTTTATTAATATTATTAGACTTATTAAATATCTCTGTGTGTGTATGTAAACTACCACAACACATTACATATCAGTACCCTAGAATTTTAACGTAGCCACATTCATTAGTAAAAAAAGATAGGTGTGAGGTCGTAGTGGTAGCAAGAAGGGCCTTCTGAAAATTCACAGCTACATTTATCTCAGGAGCCTTCACAGCTGACCTCATGCATCACACTAAGTAATATCACAATCATACAATACCATCAAATCCACTACAGGCACTAAATTCCCCTGTGATCATTTTGATTCATTACTATTTTGCTTCAGAAGTACGGAAACAGTGTGGACCGAAAGCATAGAAGCTTCATCTATGATGAGCAATGGGGCTTCACTAGTTAAGTAAACATATTTAAAATATTTGATGGAGACGCTTGTATTCGTACTCACCCGAACTGCATAACATATATGAGGGAAACTTCCAGAAATTTTGTCACTGAAAAGCAACAGAAGCAGGAATATTTCTTTAACCCCCCTCCCCCGCTCTCCCCCCCCCCCCGCCCCCTTAAAAAAAACAACAACAACAACCTCTGGTGCCATGAAGTATATCAGTAAGAAAATGATCGTTGTTTTAACATTCGCGCAATTCAGTTCTCCGCACCAAAAACGTGAAATGAAAATGGCTGCAACTTTGCTTTGAAAAGATGTAACATAAAAATGTATAAGGGAGATAAGGCAGTTCTAAAGTTTAATCAAATACGATATTCGACTTACCACAAAGCACTCAGTAAGTCATCATTATTATCTTTTAGCTTCATCTGAAGCATAGACCTTCAACTACTTTACGCCAAGCCTTCCTGTTCCTGCCCTGTGTCATCCGGTCCAGGTCTTTCAATGTCTTTTTAAAAAATAAATCCGTTTTATGTATGTCTCTAATTATAGTCTCAACACCGTCATTCTCAATTTTCTCTCACCCCAGGGAGCCCAGAATAAGAACTACTTTATAAAGCTATCAGATGGTGTCCTTAGTGTCAAAAGAAAACAAAAATACAATTATTAAGCGCGTTAGAAAAATGCGTAGGATGCAACCAACAGAATGCAAAAGATAGACCCGATTTATTTCCAGATCGCAAACTTTAAAATAACTAGATCGCCTACATTGTATGTACCAGATACATTTAGAATTATTATCTGTTGTATACTTTATTATATCACTGTCCTAACTTTACACATCTCTATCTGGTTATGTATTTAGAACAATATGAGTAATACGGGTGCAGATATACACTTCACTCAATAGTAATTACATCAACTATAGCTTTGCAGTTACAGATAAACAGGTTTAATAATCACTTATATTTTAACAATGTAAAATAAATCAAGTTTTTATTTTTTAAAAAGCAGCGATGATATTTATCATCATCAGATAATTGAAATTGTGGTAGAAAATACTCTTTCGCTGCGCTGTTATGATCTTTAGTTTCCGGTGTGGGGTCGGTTGGCGTCTGCTTCAGCCGCTGTTCGTTCCCACAGGTGCCATGGACTGTACGTCTCTACAATAGACACATCTGGTGGCTGTAGCACTCGTGCAGTAAGGCTGTGGAAACTACATGTGTTGTCAAGTGTCTTCAAGGCCCGACTGATATTGGTGTCTAGCGTCGAATGCTTGCAACTTGTACGACGAACTTGTACCAGAAAGTGAAAGGAGACATATGTCTCTACTAAGCATTGGGCCTCCTGATATAGTCATCAGGCGACCTCCGCGTCCATCAATTACTTCATTTTGTTCAGAAATTTTACCCCCCCCCTTGAGCATTTATTTTAAACCCAGTTAGTCGGATGAACGTGCTTTTGGACACCGGAAGGCACCAATTGATGAGGTTGCAAGCCTCCTAAGCAACTGTACATCCACGAGAAAATTATACATGTCAAACTGAAAATACAAAATGATAAAATATACATATTACAACTTACCCTGAGATTTTTTGGGGCGAGCACAGACGTTTTGCATAGGAAACATCCGAATATTATCGGGCAACTGTTAAAGATGCCGTACCTTTCAGGTGTGTTAGGGGTCTTACTGAGGGCACTTGAAATTGGCACCTAGAACTTATGGCACAAAGTGATGTCTATAGGGTTACTCTCTTCTAATCTTATAATTCACGTTCAGTCCTATGGCCTGTCCTATTTTTCGGTCCCAGTATCCCGTGTTCTTGGCTGTCTATAATTCCTCATTGAAGAAATTGCAAGTCAGCGAAGTAATCTTACAACGCTGTAGAATATGAAAGACATTTTTCGCCTACGCACCCAGGTTGCTACTTTGAGGAGAATTCGTTGAGGAGAAATCAGGAGCAGCCTGTCCTAGCATCTCAAACGCCACACCAATTGTAAATACGTGTCTGATTTTGGTAGGAGTCTATTCCTGCACTACCCTCCTGTAAAACGGTGCCACAAGACAACATAAGATATTGCCTTTACGTATGATATTTAAACTCCAATACCAAATAAGGTCTTGCTACTTCCGTTGGTATTTGTCATGATTACAACTCACAACTTCGCAGATCTAACATTGTAATCTCCTCCAAGATGTTATTTTATTGTAATTGTTTATCACAACAAAGTCCATCTGCCAGAAGCATTGCATCACTGTCCGTGTATAAATCTTCAACATGATTTTCAGCCCTATTGAAACACTGAGACAACATGGTTAGTGGCAAGTTTCTGCCTCGTATCAGAATGTTTGATCAATACCTTTGCCGACAAAACGTCTGGTTTTTCACCTGATGCCATCTTATGCAAAGGTAATCACAGCTTATCTTTTGCCATTCTTGTCTATCGACAGATTAGATTGCGATTTGGCAAATTTAACCCGTCTCGATACTTCAGTCACCTTACTGTGGGGCCGGAAGATGTTACGTTACGTTACGTAAACAAACAACTTCGATCTGCACAAACAGAAGTCAATGTTGTTTCAAATAAGGTCAATCGCTCAGGTAATAGAAATGGTAAGGTAGTGACGAAGTAGGGCAAGGTATGATAAGATAACCATGACGATGAAATCGTAAACAATGAATGATGAAATAATTAGCACGCAAAAGGACTGGTGGATAATACTGCCGGAGAGGAGTAAAGACCCCCCCTCCCCCAAAGAAATAGAACGAACGTATTTCGTGATAAGCCTACACACTTATGAGGGCGTTTCCCTAGGTGCAACCTGGCTATTATTTATCGCCTAAATTTCATGAACAACATACACAATTCTAATTTTCTTTATTACATTTTAAAGCTAAAGGATAGACACTTTTTTCACAATAACACAGATTTAGTTTAAAATGTACACAATGCCACAATCAGCATGATTACACGAGCGACATGTCTCACCAACTGATCTACAATTCTTTTAAAATTGGCTGTTTTTACTTAAAACGTAATTGAGTATTCTCCGTCATTTTTCATGGATCTGAAAAATAAAACAAAATTCTTTAATAGTGAAAACAAATGGTCTATATCTTAGTTTTACAATGTGATAAAGAAAATTATAATTGTTTATCTTGTTCCTGAAATATTAATTTTTAAAGTGTGTATACATAATTTTGGAACACAGTTATATATATATATATATATATATATATATATATATATATATATATATATATATATATATATATATATATATATATATATATATATATATATATTCATACTTACCCGAACTGCATAGTAAAAATGGGCGAAATTCCATAAATTTTGTCACAGAAAAGCAACAAAGGCAGAATTATTTTTAATAAAAAACATTACGAACTTTTAAGTATATTGAGAAGAAACGCTCATCGTTTCAACAGGTGAACAAAGTAGTTCCTCGGCCGGAAACGCGCCATTAAACAGTTTGCAACTTTAGTGGGAAAAGATGGACTAACGTGACGGATAAGAGAATTATTGTGGTTAATTAATAGAGTGATATTCGATTCATCTAAACTTAAAGAGAAATTAATTAATTAGTTCGGACAGTTGCGTGATAGCACGGATTGTTTCGCACAAATCTATGCTGTCAAATTAACTGGGGACTAATTAGCTGTTCGGAGGTATTTGGATTAACTTTACTAGGAGAAACATTTTTCTATTTTCATTGGGTTAACTTCGGTTTGAGATTAAAATGAAAGGCAAAAGTGGTTCCCTAAGTAAAGGTAATGTCGTAGTGGAGTGAAGTATTACACATTTGATTCAATATGCTAGATGTCAGCTTTATGAGATGGGATGACCACTTCCTGTCCTCTCTGTCTTTGCCTTCCTTAACTCAAGAACAAAGTAAGGTACCCATTTACAGCTGGGTAGACTGCAGCGTGACGCTACCTCGTTTCCAGCAGGAAACCCGGTAGCTTTGCCTTGTTGGCAAGTGCTCTAATAACTCTGCCAATCGGAAATAGGTTTCGGCATCATCATCTTCTCCCTCCAGCTCTCCAAGGAGCATAGACCTTCAACAAACGTTACCAAGTCTTTATGTCCCGTGCCACCAGCTCCAGGTCTTCTTGATCCCATTCTTGTCTGTCTCCAGTTCTCTTCTCCAGTTCTCTTCTCCACATGTTCTTTGGTCACCCTCTGCCTGTCTTACCCAGAGAATTCCAGAAGAAAATGTTTCCTGGTAATGAGATCAACAAGTTTCATCAGAGTGTGTCATCTCCATCTCCAGCATCTTCTTCTCATCTCTTGTTTCACTGGCTCTTGTCTGGTTCTTGTCATCTCTTGTTCCACTGGCACTTGTCTGGTTCTTGTCATCTCATGTTCCACTGGCACTTGTCTGGTTCTTGTCATCTCATGTTCCATTGGCACTTGTCTGGTTCTTCTCATCTCTTGTTCCACTGGCACTTGTCTGGTTCTTGTCATCTCATGTTCCACTGGCACTTGTCTGGTTCTTCTCATCTCATGTTCCACTGGCACTTGTCTGGTTCTTGTCATCTCTTGTTCCACTGGCACTTGTCTGGTTCTTGACATCTCTTGTTCCACTGGCACTTGTCTGGTTCTTGTCATCTCATGTTCCACTGGCACTTGTCTAGTTCTTGTCATCTCATGTTCCACTGGCACTTGTCTGGTTCTTGTCATCTCATGTTCCCCTGGCACTTGTCTGGTTCTTGTCATCTCATGTTCTACTGGCACTTGTCTGGTTCTTGTCATCTCATGGTCCACTGGCACTTGTCTGGTTCTTCTCATTTCATGTTCCACTGGCACTTGTCTGGTTCTTCTCATCTCTTGTTCCACTGGCACTTGTCTAATTGGGCATCAGTTTCAGTAACTTTGAAATATCATGTCATCTTGACTAGTGAGTACTTTGACTACTGATTAATCATGTCAGTTAAACATAGTATAAACATAAGGATTAGTAGTGGATTCAAGTTAAGATGGATCATCGTCAGCGTATATAATGCACATTTCCCCACACATAGTCTCTGGAAGCGGCTAAACTGAAAAAAAGCTTGTAAGTCAGTTCTATAACAACACAACAATAAACTGTGTGTGTGTGTGTGTGTGTGTGTGTGTGTGTGTGTGTGTGTGTGTGTGTGTGTGTGTGTGTGTGTGTGTGTGTGTGTGTGTGGGTGGATGTGGGTGTGTGTATGTAAAACTGACATGTGACTTTTTAAAATTAAGTTTGTTTTTCTCTCTCCATCTTCCTTCCTTTTTAAAAAAAGAAGAGCCAATATTTCTTTCGTTTTTGTGTTTCTGTAAACCACAAATACCACTTTCGTTATTGTATTTGTAAACCGTTATAAATATACAAATAGATCCCATATTACTTTTCTCTCAACCGACAATATCACTTTCATTATTGCATTTCTCTTAACCGAAAATATCCCTGTCATTATTGTGTTTCTGTAAACCGAAAATATCACTTTCGTTATTGTGTTTCTGTAAACAGAAAATATAACTTTCTTTATTGTGTTTCTGTAAACAGAAAATAATACTTTTTTTATTTTGTTTCTGTAAACCTAAAATATCACTTTCGTTATTATGTTTCTGTAAACAGAAAATATCACTTTCATTATTGTGTTTCTGTAAACCGAAAATATCACTGTCGTTATTGTGTTTCTGTAAACAGAAAATATCACATTCGTTTTGGGTTTCTGTAAACAGAAAATATCACTTTCGTTATTGTGTTTCTGTAAACCGAAAATATCACAGTCGTTATTGTGTTTCTGAAACTCAAAATATCACTTTCGTTATTGTGTTTCTGTGAACATAAAATATCACTTACTTTATTGTGTTTCTGAAACTGAGAATATCACTTTCGTTATTGTATTTCTTTAAACCGAAAATATCAATTTTGTTATGGTGTTTCCGTAAACAGACCCGTTGTAGTATTTGTGTAAACCGATCCGTTATTGATTTCATCTAAGCAGAACATATTTTACTTTCGCTATGTTTCTGTAAATGGGACATATTACGAGTACTTTCATTATTGTATTCCTGTAAATAAATATTAGACAAACATAAAGGTATGTTATAGGCTGGACTACCCATGGTACATTTCCGGTGTTATGTGTTGCGGGTCGCATTAATGACCCGTCATCGAAGCATCATTTTTGGTGACGCCTAGATGGCAGGGAAGATAATGTGATTCGCTTGCATAGCTAGGCGGGGTTGTCGCATGGAAGGTCCTGGGTTCGAGTCCTGGGTAAGCCACTCACGTATGTTGTTTTTCTGTAGTCTAGTTTTCTACTTCTTTATGTCTTAGGAGTGCCTGAAAACATACCTTCATGTTTGAATAATATTTATTTACTGTTTAAAGGCCTCGGGTTTCCCTTCCTTATGTGTTATTCCTGTAAACCGTGCGTACTACTTTCGTTGTGTTTCTCCAATTCGAACATATGACTTGATCTTGTGCTTCTGTTAACCGAACTATTGACATACTGTCCATTCATCAAAGGTCAAACTCATTACAAAATGTAATATTAAAAATAAAAATCAGTCGAGGACAGCAACATATATGGAAAGAAGACATACTAAACTCAATATTACGTCAGAAAAATGAAGAAATAAATGGGGAAAGTAGGAGAGAAGGGGAAAAAGTAAAAGGGCACAACAATTCCGTCACAGTGAGAAAAAAAGATGTAGACAACTAGACAACAGAATAGTGGAAGAAATGATAAACTTAGGTCGTCCACATATTACGTCAAACAGTGAGGAGGGGGGAGGGGGGGTCAAAATTTTGTGACATTGTGTGACGAAGGTGGGGAAGGGGGGGGGTGTCAAAATTTTGTGACAATATGTTACGAAGGGGAAGGTTTGGAAAAATGTGAAGTCACATACAAAAAAGATAAGTCACACTAACTTCTTTCATTAATTTTTCTAATTTCATCCGCAATAGTTAACTTGTATCCTGATTTGTTAACTTTTATCCGCAATAGTTAGCTTTTATCTCCAAAAGATAAATTTTATCCGCAATAGATGAAAACTCCCTCGTCGCGACTTATATCAGCATTATAATCTCATGTGAAACATCTGACAGTTGTTATAACCTTTAACTGGTTTAAATTGGTTTTAATTATATATTTCGTACTTAAGTAATGTAATTCACACCATAAAAACCAATGTGCAGACTAAATAGATTGTAAAGTAAAAAGGTAAAGGATCCCGTAACACGCCTATCGAGGCATATTGGTAGTACGGTGTTAGGCCCGTATTTTCTTGACCAACGGCACACTAGGGGTGATGTAGTCAGCATCACGCAGGCCGCCTTAACCTTCCCAGAGTTGTTATGGTACCAAATTCATGAGGCTGGGTAGACCCCGGAGCCGTTTGCGGTCTACAAAATCCCACCTCAACTGGGGATCGAACCATGGACCACCGAGCTAGGAAGCCAGTGCACTAACCACTGTGCTACCGCGGCTCCCCAAATAGATTGTACTGTGTAAAATTATAATTTTTTTAAAAGTAGCCGGTGTTCACTGTCACCGGTTGAATCCCTTTACTCTGCAGTAGTGGTCCAACAGTGGCCAAAACTCAAGAGTAGCTAATGTGGGTCTTCAAACGTGTCTACCTTCGCACAAGATTACTCTTGGCAGAGTTGTAGATAGAAGGATAATGATGCTTCTACCTCGAGAGAGAGTGTTCACAAGATATTCAGAAAGCAAGAACAATGCTGAAAGCGTTTTAGCAATGTTAACTTTAGTATCTGCCGTCAACCGTTTTGAAGGATTGTCTTATAATTAGCTCGTTCAAGCCCCCAACTGAATTACTCAGTGAAATTTTCTTCTAATTATTTTATAGCTCTGTTTAAGTGTACTTAAGAAATTGACTGAGACATACTGGTGCGATTAAATAAATGTTAAATTTGTATATACACAAATAACAAATTTAATAATCAATTATGTTAAACAGTTTAAAAATGAATAATTCTTTAAAAAAAGTAATCATCATAGGGTAATGTTATGGTTTTCGGAAAATGGACAGTTCACTTGGCAGCTTTTAAGTTCGTACTTTGCGGCAAATAGTTTGTTTGTTTCTGCTCCTGCTGATGTTTGGTTCTTTGCAGATAGATGACTGGTTCACTTTCGTAACTGGTCACGTCTGAAAGTTGTGACACGTTCCAAGAAGTATTTGGTAGTAATCACAAAGCTGGTCCAGCTTCTATAATACCCGTCTGATGATGGTGTCTAGCGTCGACTTCAGGCCACTTATACTCTCACTTGTTCCAGAGATAGTGCCATAAATTGGTACCACCGATTCAAAATCTCTTGGGAATACAGGCTTGCTTCTGGCTCAGTGAAATAGTTAAGGCAACTTGTTAAAGATGCCTCTTCCACGTGTTCTGGTTTGTTACTTTACAATAAGTTCCCACTTTAACCTAGTGTTCAGATTCCTAGGATTCCGGGTTTCTGTGTTAATAAAGGTGGAGTTTTCCTGGGATATAAGTTCTCAAGATGCTCAAACAAGGTCCGGTCCGATAAATGGAATTATGATCCTATTCCTTGCTCTGGCTAGTCTCTTGACGAGTTGAATTTTCACAGTGCTTTCAACCGACGAAAGTGTCAGGTTATATTACAACTTTCGTCCCATGCACGTTGTTGTATGGAATTATTATATCCGTCGATTCACGGTAATGATTGCAACTACAACTCCCTACAAAATCACAAATAATGTTTTTGTAACAATTCTGCCCGGAAGCTATTACAACATTCTGTCTTTCAGGTGTATGTCTGTAATATATTCACAGACGGATAATTTATCTCCCCATACTTGTGCAAACACCGACCCTCGTTTGACCATCTGGGCTGTGACTCTTCAAGACAGTAATTAGAAGGTCACACTAGCCAAATCACCGATAAGTGAGCTTGCTTGGCCATTTCCGTGTGAATCCGGCGCCTAATGTCTGGTACACGAGAATTTTACCAACATGACTGTCGGTCAAGATTGCATCATGCGTCTACTCTTTCAGCACGGATGAACAGGTAAACAGACATGACGAATTATTACAGGTAGAAGTGTAAAGAATGACTCGAAAATACCAATACCGCCGGAGAGGAAAAGAGAGCGAACCCAATTATGTGACAATCACTATCGCGACAACAGTCTGATGAGATCAAAGAAATGTGTGGCGATCAAAGGGAAGTGAAGTCCAACACAAAAATCAGAGTCAATTCACATGTCAAGTCAGTCCTGTTGTATGGCTCTGAGCACGGAGAATAACAAAAACAACAACCAAAAAGCTTCAAATGGGTAAAAATAAAGGTAGCCACATAGCAGTTACTGCCGTAGGGGAGTGAAGTTTTAGAGACTTTACTATACTATGTTTCAGCTTTATGAGGTGGGGTGTAAGCCGCGCTGGAGTAATGGTTATCACATTGCGCTGGCGTTTCAGGTGTTCAAGATTCAAGCCCGGGCGTGCGCATTTGAAGGCGTGTCATCGACAGGGATTTTGACTGAATAACCTGAACGGCTCCTGAGATAAACCCTCTGTGGATGGGAAGGAGCGAAGCTCCTGACCGGGTTGGAAGGAAAGTCCACAGGCTCCCCAGCCTCGCAATGACATGTCATTGGGCCGAAGGGCTGAAAGCCCAAGTGTCGCTGGTTAAGAAAAAAAATGTGGTGGGGTAACCAGTTTCTCTCCTCACAGTTTTTGACTTCCATATTACAAGAGCAGAATCAGATATCCATTTGTGATAAAACGGGGCGGCCCCTATCGATCTGTGGTTCACCCCGGCAGTATCGGTACATTTGTGGTACTGATTTTTATTATTTGCTCTCAATTGTCGCACTTTTCTTTCTTTCTTTCTCTGTTATTTTTCTGCAAAGTAGCAGATATTTGTAAAGAGAACTAAAAGCATAAAGTAGTTCCAGGTTCCCCATGGAGCAGGGAGGGAAACATGAAAGAAATGATGTACATTCTAAGTATAATACTTACATTTTCAAAGCAGTGTAAATGTCCCTATAAACATAGTCACTTTAAATTTAATGTAAGTTTTCAAGCTTAAACCAGTGTAAATGTCTTTGTGAAAATATTCATTTTAAAGTAATGTAAGTTTCAAACTTTTCAATCAGTGTAAAACATAAATGAAAACATATTCAATTTATATTGTGAACACTTTTCAATCAGTGGAGATGTATATGTAAACAGACTCTATCTATATTATTAACCTTTTCATTTAAATATAAAGTAACTATGAAAGCTATTCTATTTAAATGTAAAGAAGGTTTTATCCCGAGGGATTAAATTTAATTCTCATCGAGGGTAAATTCTGAGTAATTGGGATGGTGGTATGGGAAGATAGGAACTCATAACTATGGGGTGGAAAACGCCATACTCAGAAAAGCGTTTGGTTCTATTCTTTTACCATAGTTATTGGTGGTAACAGCAGAAAGTACTATCTCTGGAACAAGAAGGGAACCGTGGCCTAAGCTTTAAGACGAAGGACCCACATGGTAGACTCTCCTTGACATTTCTGGGAAACGAGCTACCCCCGACAACCTTGATCGGAGACGAGTGTGAGAAGAGTGAAAAGAACCAACCCATTAGAAGGAGCAGAACCGTTATTGGCAGCTAAGTTCAAATATATGCTGCCACTTGAACTTCTTGTAACATCTCACATTCCATAAAGACTGTGATGATAACTTTTCTTGATTCATAACTATTCAAAGTATTTTCCAACTGTTAAAACCTAAAGTGATTATTAAATTTTGGTAATTGTAATGTTACAAATTTAACTTCGATTTAATCATTTTAAAGTTACTGCAATGTTTGTCTCAGTCAATTTACTACACACTCTAGACACAGCTATACTTGAATAATATAATTCTACTGAGTAAATCAGGGGTGGGGGCTTAAACGAGCTGAAATTAATAAGTGCTTAAATCCTTCACAAAAGCGTCGGCAGAATCACAGAGCTAACATACTCAGCCAAAGCAGTATTGTTCTCGCTTATTCTGAATATCTTGTGAAGACTCCCTTTGTAATAGAAGTGTCATCACCCTTTTATCTACATCTCTTCCAAGAGTGATCTTGTGCGAAGGTAGATACCTTTGAAGCCCATATTAGATACTATTGAGTTTTTGCCACTGTTGGACCACTACTGCAAAGCAGGGGAGGCAATACCGTCACAGCATTTACAGCTGGGTACCGCTACTGTCGAAGTGAAACAAAGATCGACAGGGGCCGCCCTTATTTGTCACACCGCCACGTTTGCTGCGAGCGGCCTGCGAACTAACCTCGGAAGCTCTCATAAATGGGTACTTTCCTAAAACATTAAGGATTGTGGTGGTATGACAAGATCACTAATGTGAAAATTAATGGCATGAACAAGACATGGGCCAGAAGAAACATATATGAGAAGACGAAACTGGACTGAAGATGAATAGGACGCACATTGAGCAAACTTGCTGATAGTGTTAATAGGCAGTCCTTGTTCTGGAATCCCCAGGGTAAGAGAAGTAGAGGAAGAACAAGGAACACACCGAGAAGAGAACTGGAGATAGACATGGAGGGAATTAAGAAGACATGAAAAAACCTTGAGCCGATGGCACGTGACAGGAAGACTTGGCATAAAGAATATGCACCTTAGGGAGTTAAAAGGTGATGATGATCATGATGACTGGGTAACTAATTTACATTCGATTATGCTGGTACAAAAAGAAATTGTTAGATCATGGGGGTGTAGTTAAGAGATTTGTGGCGTCACGTAAGGGGTCTAGGTTTTTGAGAAAAAAAAAATGTGAGAAGAGGAGAGAGAGAGAGAGAGAGGGGGGGGGGGGGTTAAAAATGACATAAATTGAGTAACATCAAATGTGGACGACCGCTTATCGGGAAATCGAACCTTGGACCATTCGAGCGGCGCCATCGCCTCGTTACTGGAGTGAAACTTGATTAACCGCACTGAGAACTCAGCACCTCAAGAACAGTGCTTCGTGGAAGGTCTTAGTATTTGTGACTCTTGGCAGAGATCTTTCCCTCCCTGCTCCATAGGGAACCTGGAACTACTTTATGCTTTTAGCTCTCTGTAAGAAATTAGCAATAAAGCAATCACCAGCCCGTGCAGTGGTTCTTCGCGAATCATCATTCTATATTCTGAAGTTGCCAGCCTCAAATGACTTTGACATCCACAAGCGAGTTTCACAAATTAAAATTCACATGGTAATATATATATATATATATATATATATATATATATATATATATATATATATATATATATATATATATATATATATATATATATATATATATATATATATATATATACATATATATATATACATACAAATATCTATATATATATATATATATATATATATATATATATATATATATATATATATATATATATATATATATATGTTAGTTCACATGTTAGTAATAAATATGAAATATAAATCACAACTTACGCCAATCCTGATTCACAGACTTTTTGCTCAGATGAATAAAAGAGACTTGAATCGGCTTCTTACACGCGTCTGGGGTGTCGTTAATTTAGTAAGTTCTCTCTGACTTCGTGTGTGGTCCTTCAGTTTTCTCAGTCTCGGTTTCGTTATTTAAAATGTTAGAGATTTCCTGGGCTATTTTTTAAGTCCTGATAAATACTCCAATAAAAGGTGTCCGGTATTTTAAGAAGGAATTCTGAATTCTAATTCTTCACTGTTGCAGTCTGGTGTCTTGGCGAGCGATTTCTCAAGTGAAATAGCTTGAGAAAATGGTCATATTACATTCCCTGCCTTCCAACGCCTTCGTTTGTCATGGAGTTGAATAAACGCTGCAATCATATTCAAACAGGTGGGTTATGGGGCCATTTCAAAATATTCCGACATCGGATAATTTAAACGTAAAGCAGAGGTCAACTCTCCCATATATGGTAATAAGATGTCCGATGCCCTTGTGTACAAACTTCCAAACACACCGGTAAAAGCATATGACCATGTGTTCGAGATGTAGCAATTCTACTTTTATCTAAACTAATCTTGTCATCCATGTCTGTCTGTAAGTTGTCTCCCCTTTTCCAAGCTTAAGAAATGCGTTCGCCACTGTCTTATCGGTAATTAAGCCGATAGCCCTGTCCGATGTACGTGTTAATCTGCCGCGCCTATAGCCAACAAATCTGGGCAGCGGCAAGCAAATGTGATTATTATCAGCAACAGGGAGTGTCGAATGATTTGATAAAATCAAATATCTGCTACTTAGCAGAAAAATGACGAAGAAAGAAAGAAAGAAAAGTGCGACAATTGAGATCAAATAATAAAATTCAGTACCACAAATTACCGATACTGCCGGAGTGAAACAAATATCGATAGGGGAAGCCCCGTTTTGTCACTGTATTATAACTCCATGCATCTGGGAAACTACTCAGACTAATTATAGACGCAATCATTTACACAGCCCCACAAAAAACAAATTTTTTTTTGGTGTCAAACATTTTACTCTTTATTGTACATAAATGAGGCCTGCTCAATCCAAATATCACATTTACTTGTCTGTAGCAGCTCTAGTTTTTGAGATACAAACATTTTTGTATTTCATTAATACAGGGTGCCCCCCCCCCCCCCCAAAAAAAAAAAAAAACGGGCCCGCGCGCGCACTATTTGTACGCGCGCGGGCCCATTTTTTAGGTCACCCTGTATTATTACAATATTTTCTGTATAGGGCTATGTAAAAAAAAAACTATTGCTGTCTAGTCCTTTACAAAAGAAAACTGCTTGTTTACTCTCAGTTTCAGTTTTCCGAGAATCTTCCCAGAATTGCCTTTTTTAGATTTTAAGCCACTGCATACATGTTAGTATGCTACTTATTTTATTACACTTCTAACAGAGAATGGCATCATCTTCAAGAAGAGCATGTTTTCTTTCACCGCATTTATTTTGTTATATTTGTGGAAAGTACACTTTCAAAGAAGAACATATGAAGCATATTACTGTTTTTGTGAAAAAGGCATACTTTGCTTACTTTAAAGTAAAACTAGGTGACCAGGACAAGTCTTGGGCTCCTCATATTGTTTGCAAAACATATGTTGAACACCTGCGACAGTGGACTTGTGGGAAAAGAAAATGTTTAAAATTTGGAATTCCAATGGTTTGGAGAGAGCCCAAGAACCACTATGATGACTGTTATTTCTGTGTTGTGAATATTAAGGGAATTAATGGAAAAAAAATCACAAAAAGTGGAAATATCCAGATTTAGATTCTGCTAGGCGACCTGTTCCACACGGAGATGACATATCAATTCCAACTTTCAGTCAGATTTCGGATTCCCCGCTAGAAGATGAGACAGCAGTAGCCTGTGGAACGACAAGTGACAGTGATAGTGATTTCGAAGATGATTTTTCAGATGCTCAACGCTTCGACCAGCTTGAACTAAATGATCTAATCCAAGATCTATACCTCTCCAAGGAATCTTCAGAACTTTTGGCTTCAAGATTGAAAGAAAAAAAATTACTGACTGCTGAACCAAAGGTTACATTTTATCGCAGCAGAGAGCAAGGTTTTATTCCATTCTTTTGTAAAGAAAACAACCTTGTGTTTTGTACTAATGTAGGAGGTCTTGTTAACAAAATGGGTGTAAGTTATACACCAGATGAGTGGCGACTTTTCATTGACAGCTCTAAAAGAAGTTTGAAGGGTGTTCTCTTACACAATGGTAACAAATATGGCTCAATTCCAATTGCTCATTCTACTACAATGAAGGAGGAGTATGCTACAATAAGCACAGTTCTGGAAAAATTGAAGTATTTAGAACATAACTGGATGGTTTGTGTAGATCTTAAAATGATGAACTTCTTGCTTGGCCAGTGTCGTAAATTTATTTTTGAGAGAAAGAGTCTAGAAATAGTAGTCCGGTTTAGAGTGTAGAATGATGATGAAAACTCAGTGATAGAAATGTATAGATTAAATATGATGCTCCACAGAGTGCTGGAGGAGAGTAAAGACAGACTTATTTACGACAAATCGTTTCTCTCAATCTTCTCTTCCACTCTCCTGGTCAAACAATTATTTGCCAGTTTTCCAGACACACGTCTGCGCTCACACCGATTTGGTGCTTCACACACTCAGACGACGTGAATACAGCTATATTAAACAAATAGGGAATTTTTTTGGGCTTTTGGGTATTCCAACACAGTCCGATATAAGTTTATGATGTTTATTTACCTTAAAAATCAAATCACAAAAAACCAATATCAAGTGTTACATAAAATTATCATAAGTACAGAAAAATGCAAATAACAAGGTAGGGAGGGGGTGAAGAAGATTGGTATCGACTAAGCCCTTCCCGCTTGTATTAGACAAAGATAAACCCAGTCTCAAGATAGATAGTTATCAGGAGCATATGAAAGTTAACCCAACAGTGAATTTAATTACTCTGAAAGAGGTGTTACAATATTAGTTATGGTGGTAGACAAAAAAATACTGTTATCCCAACTGGTGTCTTCCCTTTACTAAGCAAAGAAAAAAAAGGGGGGGGGGGGATGAAACAGAGTTAACAAATTATCCCACTAAAGGAACAATGCCGGGTATACAGAAAACGTATTACCCGGTACGGAAGTTAACAAATGGTTTTTGCAAAAAAATAAATCTCCTGTCATTCATGCACACTGTGCGGATCCACACTCATATATACTCACACACTTACCGAGTTGCAGCATCAGACAATCCATAGAATGATAAACACAGTGATTAAACTCTTGACATGTGAAACTGTCTAGCACTTCTATGTCCCGCCCCAGATATTGCGAGTTTTTACTGAGAGCAAATATTCCCGCTTATCGCCGGACTTGAAGTTTAAAGAGTTCTTGCGTTTTATTATATAAAAGGAGTCTATGGGATGGCACTGACACAAGTCAACACAGGGGTGAAAATGAGGTGATGGCAATATTCCTTCACTGCGTGATGACAGCAACTGACCGGTAAAGTTTTTTTTTAATCCAGTGAGGAAAAACTAGGCTCAGTCACAGTCAGGTAAATCGGTAATCTCTCACAATAGAGCAGTATATAAACTATCGCTACTGGCACTGTTCATCTTCCAGTTTATCTTACAGATTGTAATTTAATTTGATAATAATAATCAAATGATCTTGGGTAGGCTTTCTTTCATGTAATTATGTTAGCTTGGCCACACCGGACCACCACAAGATTTACTTTAAAAAAATGTCTCATCAAACTGTCTGGAAGTTTAAGAACCGAGTATGGAAACTCTGAAAGATTTCGTTATTGCTGGGATTGCAAAAGGTGATCAATCGTTTTGCACAGAAATAGAATTCACTGCAAATATAAATGAAAATCCATGGGATAATCTAGCAAGATTTCAAATATCGCTAGTGCTTCTATCAAGTTCTGGCCAGCGAGTGATGAAGTGTATTTCTACGTGATCTGTATATCTACAACTGGAATGCAAGATGAGTGGGACATGAGAAACTTGACAGTTTTTTTTATCTCGGAAGGATTTTGGGGATCTGACCGCCAGACCAAAGAGAGAATCCGCCCCTGGCCTCTCGTATCTTCGCTCGCTGCTTGCGTCAGCTTTCCCCGTTCGCTCTGGCTGCGATCGGTTCCGTGCTTAACACCGAGATGCGAAATCGTTTCAGGGACCACTACTGTCTTTGATAGCATGCCGCCCGTCCTTCCTGAGATCTCCACCAGTGTCTTTCTTCTGATCGCTCTGGTCCATCTTGCGAGCGGTTGTGTTCGCGCGGAGATGATAAATACCTGCGAGAAACTAGCTTCTCTGCTCGGGGATCGTCCCAGTATCTTTGATCTCGTGCCGCATACTAAATGAGTCCCGGTGGAATCGATTCGCTCTGGCGAAACGAAAAGTTACAACAAATGTTCAGGGGTTCTAATGTTATGAAAAGCTAAAAGTCCCTTTAAATCATCCATCATATCAGGGAAAATTCACTTGTACGTCACAATCGTCCCCACTTTTAGACATGAAACCATTTTTCATGTTTAATTTTTTGACAATGGAGGTGACCTGATTGGTGATTTTAGGATGAGTGGTATCTTCAGTTTGCTCTTCTTCCTCTGTAGACCAGTTTCTACTCAGGAAATCAGCCCCGACATTCTGTCTTCCCGGAATATATTCCACTTTGAAAGAATAAACGCTTAAAAGAAGCGCCCAACGCATGATCCTTGCGTTAAATTCTTTATTGGCACCCAGAAATGCTAACGGAGCGTGGTCTGTTTGCACCGTGAAAGATGTACCATAGAGAAACTCATGATGGCGTCTGATACCGTCAATCAGAGCGAGACATTCTCTTTCGACTACGCTGTAGTTCCGTTCAGCTTTATTTAATTTCCGACTGCCATAGGCAACTGGAAATAGCATGTTTGGGTCACTGTCATCGGCTTGAAGCAGTGTTGACCCGATGCCCTGACCTGACGCGTCGACCCGTAATACAAAAGGTTTGTTGAGGTCAGGCAACCTCAAAATGGGGTATGCAGACAACTGTCCTTTCAAAGTGCTGTACGCGTGTTCGCACTTTTGATCCCATATGACCTTATCAGGACAACCTTTCTTTGTGAGGTCAGTCAGAGGTGCTGTCAGTCCGTTGAAGTTCTGGATGTATTTCTGATAATATGCACATAATGATAGGAAGGAACGTACGTCTTTCTTCGTTCGGGGTCTTTTGGCTGCAGCTATTTTCTCCACGTTCTTCTTAATAGGCCAACTGCATCCGTGAGAAATAGTATGCCCCAGGAAGTCTAACTGTTCAAACCCGATGAGACATTTGCTAGGTCTGGCTGTGAGACCCGTTTCCTGTAGTCTCCTGAGGAGCATAGCAACCGTAGCAATATGTTCTTCATAGGTTTCCGATGCAATTAATATGTCATCCATAAAATTATGGATATGGGGACTTTGCAAAGGTTCTAGAAGTTTCCTCATCATCCTGGTGAACACTCCTGGTGCGTTATGCAATCCGAACGGCATCACATTAAATGTGTAATGTCCTTCACTAGTGCTGAAAGCTAACAAAGGTTTAATTTCCTCCTTGACTGGTATCTGATAATAACCTTTACTGAGGTCAATCTTGGAGAAAATCTTTGCTTTGCTGAGCTTGGTGAACAACTCAGAAACAGTTTGGAGAGGTTCGGGCTGGAATTCCGTTACAGCGTTTAGCAGCCGGTAATCTATACACAGCCGAACTTCCTTATTGGGCTTCTGCAACAGCACTACACTGGAACTGTAAGGAGATGTAGACTCACTGATAATTCCTGCTTGACGCAGCTTGTCTATTTCTCCGCGAAGTGCATCAGCTTTAGCGTACGGGATGGGGTAAACTCTGGTTCGAACAGGGGTCTCGTTTGTTAATTTCATATCAAATTCGATGAGATTTGTTCGACCAGGTACATCCGTTAAGACTGCACTGTACTGTTTTAGTAGAGCCCTGGTTTCTGTTTGTTGTTCTGGTGAGAGATTGTCGCCGAACTTGACATCTTTAAAGGATTCTGTGGGTTGCAATGGATACTCCATGCAACCATCATCATCTTCCTCGTCTTCCGTTGCTATGGCGACGGCCAGGAGATGCTCGGAGGATGGCACCGGTCTTTCCAAATATTTCTTAAGCAGATTTACGTGGAAGACCTTCTCCTTTCCTTTGATGGAGATCTTGTAATTGGTACGTGAGATCTTTTTAAGGACGGTAAACGGCCCTTGCCATCCGATGCGAAGTTTATTGCTTCCGGTTGGAAGTAGCAACAAAACTTTCTCCCCTGGTTGTAGTTCTCTCTCTTTTGCAGCTTTGTTGTATCTTTTAGCATGTTTAGCGCGGGCTTTTGTAAGGTTGGTAGTAGCTAGATCCCATCCTAGCTTTAGCCTTTCCTTGAGCTCAGATACATACTTGCTTGCAGAGACGACTGTCTCGTCAGCCTTTTGGTCTGTCAGGGACCGAAGTAAGGCTTCTAGTGGCCCCTTAATAGGTCTGCCAAATAAAAGTGTAGCTGGCGCGAATCCCGTAGACGCTTGGGGTACCTCTCGGTAGGCGAATAAGGCAGCCGATATATATAGGTCCCAGTCTTCCGGTTTCTCCTGACCCAGCTTACGTAACATGGTGGTGAGGGTACCATTAAAACGTTCCACGAGCCCATTTCCGGCCGGATGGTAGGGACTTGTGTGGATATGTTTGGCCCTCAAGATCTTAAAGATCTCCTCCATTAACAGGCTACGGAATTGGGATCCATTGTCCGTCAAAACTTGTTGAGGGAATCCCAACCGTGTAAAGATTTGCACGAGGGCTTCTGCGACATGCTTGGAATCTGTGCATGTTAGCGGTATAGCTTCGGCCCACATTGTGCAAGTGTCGACTAAAGTCAGGATGAACCTGTGCTTTCTTTTGGTCCTTTCCAGGGGTCCAATGATGTCGACAGCAACCCGTTCAAATGGAGTACCCACTATTGGCATTTGCCCCATAGGTACTGGGGGTGTCAAGTGCTTTGGTGCTACCCGTTGGCACTGGGCGCAGGATTTCACGTACCTGATAATGTCAGAGTTCATTCCTGGCCACCAATAGTGGTTTTTTATTCGCTGAATAGTGGCGTTTTGTCCCATATGTCCGCTAAAGGGAAGAGAGTGCCCCATTTCTAAGATCTGGCTTCTGTACTGCGTCGGTACTAGGAGCTGGTTATTCCCCGTGTCCGGGTTGCCCGTTCTACGATACAATACGCCATCCTTAGAAAAGATGTCTCCGTTGTGTCTGGGGTCCTTAGCCATGGGCAGTTTTTTAAAGCAGAGCTCCAGAGTAGGGTCCTTTTGTTGCGCCTCCTTCAGTTCGTTCGGCAACAAATTTGGCGCAGGCTCCCTCTCCTTCTTGGCTTGCCCTCTTGTGGTTACCGCTGCCACAATCGGCTCCTTTGGTCTCCCAATAAACACATATCTACATCCCAGGATAACTGGGTAGATAGGATCATCCATAATGGCCGCTTTAATAACACCTCTGACAAAATCAGAGTGTATTTCTACCAGTGCGATAGGAAGCGTCCTGGGTGCGTCACTCTTAAAAACTCCACTAAGTTTGACGGTTTCCTCTGTCTCCTGACCTGGTTTGACTAGGTGTCTAGCAACAATACAACTAAAGCTTAATCCAGTGTCAAAGAGACAAGTAGTTGAGGTACCATTCAAAATTACAGTTCCTCGAGTTGAGGGTCGGTCCCCCTCAGGTTGAGAATCACTGACATTGACTCTACCTTTCGAGGCTGTATGCAAACATCCGACGCGGTTTGGACCGGTTTGTTTGCCCTGATCAGACGTTCCTGGTGTAGGGGTCTTCCCTTTTCCTTGACCTTGGTGGCCGCGCTGCCACGTAGGCTTGGTGGGTTGATCAGAATTGTTGTTAGGGGGGTATCGGGTTTTGTAGAATTTCGATTTTTCCTGGGGAGGTCTCTGGGTATTATTTTCTCGTTGGTTATAATTCTGAGAGGAATTAGAGGAATAGGATGACTGCTCTAGATTTTGTTTACGAGATGGCTCATCTGTGGGTTTACGTTTTGTGCTGGGAAGTTCGGCCATTGCATTGGTATAGCGTTCTGCCTTATTGAGTATGTCCTCAAGCCTGACTGCGCCCTGTTCAGCCAAAAATCTACGGGTTTCGTTTGACAAAGTTGACTTTATCTGTTCCACAAGAACAAGTTCAAGTAGTCCCTCATATGTAAGAGGTAGGTCAGATAATTCAATGCACTTTGTCAAATAGCCCGTGAGACGTGAAGAGAACTGCGGGAATGTTTCCGTGCTCTCTTTCCGGCTGTTTCTGAACATTTGCAGAAATTTTCGGGCGGTCATCTCAAACCGCTCTAGCAAGGCCTTTTTCAGCATGTCGTAATCATGTTGGTTGGTTCCCAGCTTTGTATATACGTCATAAGCAGTACTTTTCAGTGACGTTGAGAGTTTAAGTGCCCAGCGGGAACTCTCCAACCCATACAGATTTGCGAGCCTCTCGAATTTTTCTAGATAGCTGTCAATTTTCTCATTGGGACTAGGAAAAGACTCTAAAGCAAAAGACATCGCAGTTAATTGGGCAGACTGAGTGCTGGAGAGATCCATTGACTGCGACTGGGGCGAAGACGGCTCTCCGTTATTCGAAGTAGAGGCGCCCCGACTCTCTAAAGCCTTAAGCGCCAATTCATGCTGTCTTTCCTTGTCTCTCTCTTCGCGTTGTCTCTCCTTCTCTCTTTCCCTGCGGGCGTCCATCTCTGCCTCAATTTTCTTCTGCTCCAATTGACGATCGTCCGCTTCTTTCTTCCTAGCTTCTGCCCTCTCTTCCGCTTCCTTTTTCTCTTTTTCTTCTCTCTGTTGGTCCGCGTCATATCTTTCAAGTTCTTTGTTGACAAACAGGTTCGCGGCTTCTCCTTCTAATCCTGAGTCCTTCGCCTCCTGTCTCAAAATGGATCTTATCCTAATTCTCTCTGCCATACCAAAGAACTGGATGCTTCTAAGACTAGAGAATAGTAAGATGGAACAAGAAGGGGAAGAAACTCGGAACCGCTACGAGAAAAACCAAAGTAAAAATTTACTTGAGTTACCTCCTACCTTAAATGTGTTAACTTATCGCTGCTATTATTGTCACTTAAGACTCTTAACGCAAGCGACTATGCCACTAAAATGGTAAGTTACACTAGAAAAGAATCTACTCTTACTAACAGTAGAGAAAAATTTATATTAACACAATTTAAAGGAAAAAAAATTGTTTCCCTGAAATTTTAATTCTCCACTACAAAAAACTCCTCCTGAAGTCAATTATATGAGAAGAGACGATGTTAAATAGACTTAAAAAGTACGAACAATGCGTCTTTAGCTAAGCTCAACTGTTTTAACTTCAAAAACCCTTTAGTGACTGTAAAACAATCACGCAATCCCAGCAAATCTTATAAAGAAAAATGTAATGTTTCTCTGCCAGAGAATAATTTAAATAACAACTATTTTTGTTTATCCGTACTTTCTACTGCTGTGGAAAGAAAACAACCTGTAAATATGCTGTGTGGACGACCCAAATACTAAAAAGCGTTGTCTAGGGGTGTAATTACTTATTTATTTATTTCCCTAAATCACAAAGACAGATCACTCACACTCTATCTAGTTAGACCCAGACTTAGATCAGACTCAAAATATCTTTATCCCGGCTATGCGAATGCCTCAAATGTAGCTCAAGATCACAGGACCAGCCCACAAATATGTGTGCATCAAATGTATCTCAAAATTATCCCGGCGAGCCAGCCAAATATTGTCGTAAATTTATTTTTGAGAGAAAGAGTCTAGAAATAGTAGTCCGGTTTAGAGTGTAGAATGATGATGAAAACTCAGTGATAGAAATGTATAGATTAAATATGATGCTCCACAGAGTGCTGGAGGAGAGTAAAGACAGACTTATTTACGACAAATCGTTTCTCTCAATCTTCTCTTCCACTCTCCTGGTCAAACAATTATTTGCCAGTTTTCCAGACACACGTCTGCGCTCACACTGATTTGGTGCTTCACACACTCAGACGACGTGAATACAGCTATATTAAACAAATAGGGAATATTTTTTTTGGCTTTTGGGTATTCCAACACAGTCCGATATAAGTTTATGATGTTTATTTACCTTAAAAATCAAATCACAAAAAACCAATATCAAGTGTTACATAAAATTATCATAAGTACAGAAAAATGCAAATAACAAGGTAGGGAGTGGGTGAAGAAGATTGGTATCGACTAAGCCCTTCCCGTTTGTATTAGACAAAGATAAACCCAGTCTCAAGATAGATAGTTATCAGGAGCATATGAAAGTTAACCCAACAGTGAATTTAATTACTCTGAAAGAGGTGTTACAATATTAGTTATGGTGGTAGACAAAAAAAATACTGTTATCCCAACTGGTGTCTTCTCTTTACTAAGGAAAGAAAAAAAGGGGGGGGGATGAAACAGAGTTAACAAATTATCCCACTAAAGGAACAATGCCGGGTATACAGAAAACGTATTACCCGGTAAGCAAGTTAACAAATGGTTTTTGCAAAAAAATAAATCTCCTGTCATTCATGCACACTGTGCGGATCCACACTCATATATACTCACACACTTACCGAGTTGCAGCATCACACAATCCATAGAATGATAAACACAGTGATTAAACTCTTGACATGTGAAACTGTCTAGCACTTCTATGTCCCGCCCCAGATATTGCGAGTTTTTACTGAGAGCAAATATTCCCGCTTATCGCCGGACTTGAAGTTTAAAGAGTTCTTGCGTTTTATTATATAAAAGGAGTCTATGGGATGGCATTGACACAATTCAACACAGGGGTGAAAATGAGGTGATGGCAATATTCCTTCACTGCGTGATGACAGCAACTGACCGGTAAAGTTTTTTTTTTAATCCAGTGAGGAAAAACTAGGCTCAGTCACAGTCAGGTAAATCGGTAATCTCTCATAATAGAGCAGTATATAAACTATCGCTACTGGCACTGTTCATCTTCCAGTTTATCTTACATATTGTAATTTAATTTGATGATAATAATCAAATGATCTTGGGTAGGCTTTCTTTCATGTAATTATGTTAGCTAGGCCGTACCGGACCACCACAAGATTTACTTTAAAAAATGTCTCATCAAACTGTCTGGAAGTTTAAGAACCGAGTATGGAAACTCTGAAAGATTTCGTTATTGCTGGGATTGCAAAAGGTGATCAATCGTTTTGCCCAGAAATAGAATTCACTGCAAATATAAATGAAAATCCATGGGATAATCTAGCAAGATTTCAAATATCGCTAGTGCTTCTATCAAGTTCTGGCCAGCGAGTGATGAAGTGTATTTCTACGTGATCTGTATATCTACAACTGGAATGCAAGATGAGTGGGACATGAGAAACTTGACAGTTTTTTTTTATTGTGATGATGTCACCATGATACAACGTTAAAATATCTCCAAAATTAACGATGAAATGTAGGGTTAAAAATAATGCGTAAGATACTAGGAGACATGCTCGCCCATGCCAGCCTTTCCCACCCTTTCCCACCGCCATTTAAAACTAACGAGTTAGAAGTGCAGATGAAACGTTTAAACTTTGTAGACGGGAGAGAACGGAGGACACAAAAAAGGAAAAATATGACTGAACACGTGTTTGAAGTTCGAACGGCAAAAAGACGCAAGTGGGATGAAAGGAAAAAAATTCACGTCCCGAGTTGACATAAAATAAGGAAATGGACAAGAAACGGACATTAGCTCTTGATCGAGACAGTCATTTCTTGGGCGTTTTTCGATACTTGGTCTTTATTTAAATGCCGCGGCAAAACACATGAAGGAAGGTTCTCGAACAAATTTCAAAATTTAAACTTGAGAAAAAATATGTTTTTTTCTTAATAATAGAGTTATGAAAATAAAACCTAGCTAGTTTGATAGCCCATCTTGAGCAGAGAAATAATATGCTTTCAATTATACAGACGGATAGATAATAAGGACGATATTGATAAAAGACTGTATTGTTCATAACAGACAAGCGACTGCACTGTTAACCCATGTCACTAAAAGTAACCAAAATCTTGGCCTTGAGTCTGCAAACGTAAAAATCGAGCTGTAATTAAAGAGAGGGAATGTGGTGGAGAATTGTAGCTAAAAATAACTTAGACAGCAGATTCGTGTAGGAAATACATGTAAAACCAAGTGTGTTTTTATGAAAAAACAAGTAGAGGCAGACGGACTAACAGACCGTAATACATACTTTACTGAGATTTGACTGAAGTGACTTTTGGTTGCCAATTTGAAAGTTAGGGGGGAAGTCGGCGATTGGTCAACGCATTTTATAGTAGCGTGATAGAGAGGTGAAAGTTTGCCATTTAACATAAGTCTGTTCAGAGAGACAGTTTGAATCCAGAATGGTGTTGATTCCATAAGAATATAACTTTATAAGTGGGACGCCATCATACGGAGAGCAGCTCAGCTGAGTTTTGCTAGCAAACTTTAACTGTGTTCTCATTTCTGAATTCTGGTAAGAATGAATAATATTTATTCTGTATATTTTAATAATTCGAGTGATTGATACTGCCATATCATAAAAATGATTACGACAAGTAAGTGTTCGCTCTAGATCCCCAGCCCTAGATCAGGGTCTAGAGACATACATACAAAGAAAATATATATGAACGCCTAAATGAAACTATGAAAAAGGATCTAGTGTTGAGATCAGTGGAACATATCACCTATCTTATTTAATAGCAGGAAGCTATTGCACATATCTCAGATGTAATGTAGTCTTGGGGAACTGATACTATGTGAAACCAACTTGGTAAGATGTGCTGTGTGGTCAGAGAGATCTGACCTAGTCTATGTGGTGTTGTTGTGTGTAGTGTTGTGTGCAGAAGTGATTCAGAAGATAGAGTTCTGACACATGACCAATACTTTTGTTTCAGAACTGTGAGTTTCTATTTGGCACCAAAGCGGTGTCAAATGATGTATTAATATATACAAGTGTGGACCAGAGCAGTCTGTAATTGTGTCAGAGCAGCCGTATATTGCCCCCTGCACGGAGAGGTGGGGCCATCAGACTTCTGTACAGGATCGATGCAGGCAGATAAGTCATATCCGGCCTGCTGTACTTTCACCAACAACATTTTCATCTAAATTACCCCTAATTCAGCATTAAATAAAGTAATGACATTGGGGAAATTAAACTATATATCTTTAGTCCTTAAGTCAACGGACAATGTTTGGCAGTCATAGACTGGGAGTGATGACACCACCCCAACAGCATATCTAGTAATAAGTTCTCCTGTGACTAGCTTAATATATTTATTATTAACCAGTTATTTGAAATAATTAATTACACATTTTCCATTTTATTATGTGATATGATTTTGCATTCAATTTATGACTCCATAATATTTCTTATGTTCTGACCAACTAAACATTTGGTTCAGAACAAAATAAATTTATCAAAAGATTAACTTGTAAAACTAAAACAGCCTGAGTTAGTTCAGTGTCATAAATTTTATTAATATTATTAGACTTCTTAAATATCTGTGTGTGTGTGTGTGTACTTTACCACAACACAGTACATTTCATTACCCTAGACTTTTAACGTAGCCACATTCATTAGTAAAAAAAAGATATGTGTGAGGTCGTAAGTGGTAGTACGAAGGGCCTTCTGTAATTCACATCTACTTTTATCTCAGGAGCCTTCACAGCTGACCTCATACATCACACTAGGTGACATCAACCATACAATACCATCAAAATCCACTACATTGATCTCGGAAGGATTTTGGGGATCTGACTGCCAGACCAAAGAGAGAATCCGCCCCTGGCCTCTCGTATCTTCGCTCGCTGCTTGCGTCAGCTTTCCCCGTTCGCTCTGGCTGCGATCGGTTCCGTGCTTAACACCGAGATGCGAAATCGTTTCAGGGACCACTACTGTCTTTGATAGCATGCCGCCCGTCCTTCCTGAGATCTCCACCAGTGTCTTTCTTCTGATCGCTCTGGTCCATCTTGCGAGCGGTTGTGTTCGCGCGGAGATGATAAATACCTGCGAGAAACTAGCTTCTCTGCTCGGGGATCGTCTCAGTGTCTTTGATCTCGTGCCGCATACGAAATGAGTCCCGGTGGAATCGATTCGCTCTGGCGAAACGAAAAGTTACAACAAATGTTCAGGGGTTCTAATGTTATGAAAAGCTAAAAGTCCCTTTAAATCATCCATCATATCAGGGAAAATTCACTTGTCGAACTAGACGTACGTCACAGCCAGCAAATGGGATTCACCAAATATCCATGCTTTATATGTTTGTGGGATAGCAGGGCAAAAGATATGCACTGAACAAAGAAACAGTGGCCGTTGAGGGATGAATTTAAAGTTGGAGGAAAAAATATTGTCAATAAGCCTCTCGTTGATCGAAAAAGAGTTCTACTGCCACCATTACATATAAAGCTTGGCTTGATGAAGCAATTTGTTAAGGCACTGAACAAAGATGGTACCTGTTTTAATTACTTATGCAGAAAGTTTCCAGAATTGAGTATAGACAAACTTAAAGCTGGAATTTTTGATGGACCTCAAATTAGAAAGTTAATAAACGATCCAAATTTTATTGATTCCAAGAACAAAACAGAGTCCACAGCCTGGTCATCATGTGTTTTAGTTGTGCAAAACTTTCTGGGTAACTTTAAAGCAGACAATTATTCTGAATTAGTTGGAAACATGCTGTCCAGTTTTTGTGAACTTGGATGCAACATGAGCATAAAATTGCACTACCTCCATAACCATTTACATTTATTTCCGGAGAATCTTGGCGACCTTAGTGAGGAGCAAGGTGAAAGATTTCACCAAGATATAAAAATAATGGAAGAGAGATACCAGGGACTTTGGGATGCCCACATGATGGCAGATTACTGTTGGACCCTTAAGCGTGACTGTCCGGGCATATCACATTCCAGGAAGTCCTCGAAAAGATCCTTTTTGCGTGTTGATTAAATAAGTGCTAGTAATAAGGTTTTATTACATTTTTGGTAATATATGCACAGTAATTACATATAATATGAATGCAGACTAAAGTCAAAATGCCACTGATAGCACCTAACTCTAGGAGTGTACATAACAATTGCCCTACTAATATGGTCATTCTAAGTTATCTCAAAAACTAGAGCTGATAGAAACAATCTGATTACATTTTTGGAATCAGCAACCCAAAAGTACCCTAGAACAGCCATAAAATTTAAGGCACCATGTTAGTTGGTTTTTTTATACTTGATGTAAATGTCGATGTGTAGTTGGCCAGGTATGCGTGTCGATGTCACCTGAACAGTGTACTGGTGCGGTGAAGATCTGGGTCACTCACGCTGACAGCATACATGGTCCTTGTACGATGATGATGGTGATGAGACATGGGTGTGTAGTCGCGAATGCGTTTAGGCTCATATATAGTTAGACAATACACCCAGTCACACTGGTACTGAAGCCAATGATGGTTGAAACTACTGGTGACAGTTCATACATTTATTCACAGGACTAACAGTAGAATCGCACAGGAACAGTCAATGTAAACAGGATCACGTACATCATGTTAATTGAAATCGCGTGGTACATATCAGGCATTCTAAGGCTGGTAAACATTCAAATATGTGGGCATGGTCAATAGTGGTATGTTCTTTAATGTACAGTTCATAATGCCGCTTTGGTATCCCTGACTGAACGCGTCAGATACCTTAATAACTCCGTCATACAAAGGACGAGCCCTTAACTCATTTAATCCTATTACCAGGTCCGTCGTTCAACTTGGCATAACACGCCAGTTACATCTTTTCATGCGGTAGAATAGTGGCCATTACACAGACCTCGATATGATGTCAGCTGTGTACTCTTCATAAGCAGCTTGCATAAACCCTGCTATAATGTTTGTATAAGTATACCGCCAATCTGCGGTTTCCACCATATATAGCTTCGTCACTGGACTTCTGATCATATGAAGACGAATAGTCTTAAATAGCTACCTTGAGCACAAAATATAAGTTCTGCATTACAGGAACGGTGAGCTGTTCTCACGGCTAGGTAATCCTTTAACAAATTCTGCAACCGAATGCATAGTAATGATAAAGTCAGTGTTACCTTGAAACGAATCCTCAGAACACAAGAAACAACACTGTCGTCATTCCTGACGTACAGTAAATCACTGGGGAAAACTGCCAACGCAGTCACTTCGAAGATTTTCCTTCCCAAGGAAACAACAGACATTCACGTCCTACAGAAGCCAGTTCGTATCTCTACCTGACGGAAGTCTAATTTTGCGCTCAACAACTGCGCATGGCACATAGCCCAGAACTGTTTACCTTTGACCCTATTCTCAAAAAAGGTCAAACCCAATGAATGAACCAAAAAGGGAGATAACCCCTAATCAACCTGACACAGCAAAGTTAAGACATAGTTCCCTAACCTTGACCAGGGTGAAAAACATACAACCAATAAATCGACGTTTGAAACTCCGTCAAAGATGACAGTAACACACCAAAATGTGTGTATACCAGTGTTATTTGTTGTTCACGTCTTCGTTTATCACGGCTGTTATTGCATGCTCCTTTACTTAAAGGGTTAAAAGGTTCGTGGAGCTTAAGAAGTTACGGTATAAAAAAGAGAATTAATGCATGAAGCGAAAGAGCTACTTAAGCATACATCGGCCGTTTCCGATGTCACAATTCTTGGTTTTCATGTTTATTAATTGAAACTGCTAAATGCACGCTTTCGTAGTCAATCGTGTATCATTGCAGCTTTTCTTCTTTTTCAAGTACGATACCATTGGGAGCCGCGGCAGCGCAGTGGTTAGAGCACTAGTTTCCTAGCTCGGTGGTCCATGGTTCGATCCCCAGTTGAGTTGGGATTTGTTTAGCTCCAGCCTCATGAATTGGGTACCAGAGTAACTCTGGGAAGGCCTAACACCATATTCCCAATATGCCTCAATGGGCGTGTAAGGGGATTTTACCATCTGGCTTAGATGATCCTGTCTCTTCACAACCTCCTATCTCCAGTGTTGTTGACATTCTTCCATGCCATGATGTCAGTCTGCCCAGTACGTTCTTTTTATTGTAGTCCTCTATCTTGTTTTCCTGTTTTCACATTATATTTCATCTGTGCTCTTCTCGTGAAATGTCCAAATAAAGTGCATTGCTTACTCATAATATGAGTAATCATCTTCCTTGCACACTTACCTCCCTGGATATCCAAAATAGCTGTCCATGATATTCTTAACATTCTTAGTCTTGGGCCGAAGGGCGAGAGCCCAAGTGCCGCTGGATCAATAACAACAACATTCTTAGTTGTTTACTAATTATTTATAACTTAGGTCTATATGCCAAGATTAGCTCTATATAACAATAAAGAGCGCGCTTTATTGCTTTCATTTACAAGGATTTGTTGCATAAAATACTGTTGCTTTAATGGAATGAAAGTTATGCTTGAGCTATCGTACTTTTCACCTTTGAAATGCATCTTCCATCAATTGTTATTAACACGCCCAAGTATTTGAATCCTTCACGAGTTTCCAAACTGTAAACTGTCCCAATTATTCTAAAGATGCATTCTGGATAAGCCATTTGTGTAATGAAGTGACTATTGATTTGTCTTTCCGCTATTTAGTCAATTGTCTTTTTTTTCGCGTTCTCTCACTGCTGTATTAGTCACTTCTTGTATCTCTTTTTTTAAACTTATTTCTATTAAGACTGTATCATCAGTGTATCTCAAGCTGTTTGTATTAAGACTGTATCATCAGCGTATCTCAAGCTGTTTGTATTAAGACTGTATCATCAGCGTATCTCAAGCTGTTTGTATTAAGAATGTATCGTCAGCGTATCTCAAGCTGTTTGAATTAAGACTGTATCATCAGCGTATGTCAAGCTGTTTGTATTAAGACTGTATCGTCAGCGTTGTGACCGTCAGTCACTGTATTATATTGGTGTGGTGAAGAGATCAGGTAAAGATACTGATCTGCGAGAGTATACTATCTTTACTTTGTATCATATAAGTTAGTAGTAGTACTGGCCTATCCGCCAGAGATATTGATTCTTATATGAGAGGGAGTTCAGGTTTGTTCGTATCCTCTCTGATGTAATTTTGTGAGATTTTAATGGTATTTGTTTTTAGTCAGTCATTATGCAACAACAAAATCAATTCTTGAAAAGAAAAAAAAACATCCACTGCGACCGCCAATTTGTTTCATTGATTTATTAATTCATTAACATATGTACATCATAATCAAGGTTCCCATTGGTAAAAATATAACTGACATTTATTTACATGCGTGCGAGCGAGATAATACCTACTGTGATATCTTCACTTTTGAATATTTTTGTTCCTTGATGCACAACTTACTACAATAGTAAGATTTAGTCGTATTTATATTTTAAATACTATGTATTTTCGTTGTAGACTTCTACGAATACATTTATTTAGAATGTGTTAGTTGTATTGTGAACCTAGGGCTGTTCAAACATGACCCCCGTAGCACAGAAGCACAAATCACAACCTTCGTCTACGACATTCTATCCGCAACCCCCGGTCAAAACTTAGCGTTTATAAAATTCGAAATGGTGCGCGAATCTAGCCAGTTTTATTGGTTAAAAGCCTTCTGACTTTTTACATACGTCACTGTCGCTACGCAACCCCCGCCTTGTGACGAGTTTGCGTCTACTAATTCTATTTCTAGAACAATGTAAATTTCTTGTTTATGATTTAATGCAGAAAGTGCAATTCTCGTTTTATTTTAAAAGTTCTTAACTCGTTTTTTTTCTTTCTTTAGGCTATTCTTCTGTTAAATCCACTAGCAGTATTATGCTATTGTAGTATCACGGATAATGCTAGCGTGGTAGGCCATGCGGTCACAGCGTATCTCAAGCTGTTTGTATTAAGACTGTATCATCAGCGTATCTCAAGCTGTTTACGTTATGTTCGTTGATAAAGACTGTGTGTTTTTGTGAGATTCATCGTCCAGTCACAATGTTCTTTACATGGGTCAGGTTACCGACTGTTGAGGCCCTGACAAGGTGTACTGTTAGGTGCATATATTCTAATGCAATGAGTGGGTGTAAACATCAATGATGAAAACGCGAATGGATGACAGTTCGACAGGTCCACAGGACACTCACTCCAATCACAGGTGGAAGTCAAGGATAGCTGGACTACTGTGGTCGTTTCATACTGTTTAATAGGACGCACACACTTGGACAGTACGAGTATAGTTACAGGAAAACAGGTTGACATACATAGCATACTGTTGATCAATGGTCTACAGTCTTAAGTGGGCATTCATGTTGCAGAACATTACAATGGAATATCCGTAAACAAGCACTTAGATTTCCACTGTTTATCAATATAATCATCAGGCCTTACTCACGGCTGTTTGTGCCCTATACCAGAGCACTCTTTTAGTTTCGGTGACCGGAATTCTGACACCGGGTATAAAATTTTCGTGTGCACCGTAAAAGACTATTTACGTTTTTGGCGGGGAAAATAAGCTGATGTGTGTGTAAAATCAGTAAAATATAAATCATTACACACTCATTCTGGATAAACACAGCGCTAAAATTCTTTTGTGTACTATAACTTTGTTCTCTGCTCTATTTTTGATTGCATTTTTATTTGTTTGAAATTAGTTTTGACGGCGTAACAGACTTTTGAAAACAGCGTCATCATTTGAGGAAATTCATAAAATAAGTAATCTTTTTATTAATTTAATATCTAAAAATCGGCCCATTCGTTTGAGTTTATAATTATAAATACTTCTCGAAGGGAAGCTAAAGATTATTTCCACATACATTTTTTTTTGGTTTCATATCTTGAGAATGTGTGGTAGTCAGTTTTGTGAGTTTGGCATTACAAGAACAAGCATATTGTCACCAGATTTTATAGCATTTAAATTAATGTAAACGCATTCCTGATACTCACAAATCTTAAATAAGGTTGTAAAAAAATAACTTTTTGTAAAGCACCATCTGTTTTTGCATTTTCATTCATTTATAATGATATTTAGCTACGTATATAAGCGTCAGAAAACATGTAAATCTATAGATAGATTACTTCCACATACTTTGTTCTTTCTTTCAAGTCTTGTTAATCTTGTATTTATAATATGAATTTTTTTTTAATTGTGTGTGAGATAAGGACTGTTCCATTAGTGTTCTTTGGTAGACAATCCTGTGCACACGACGGCTGCCAAAGAATTCTAAGTAACTGTTTGTATATCTTCTTTCATTCACAGATAAAGCATTCTACATCCTGGTGTTAGACTTGATAGTCCCAAATATTCCTCTATCTTTATACATACACAAGTAAACTATACTACATAACAACGAAATGGAACATACTGTTTTGCATCATATGAATTGTGCCAGTGCACTGTGCAGAGCCTGTGGCAAGAGAGCATTAACTTCCAAAACAACACGTTCAATTCAGAAAGCACTGAACTGTTCTAATTACGTCAATGATCTGTTCTTTGTGTTTGGAATTAACGTATCAGATGATAAACCCACACAGCATTCGACTATATTTTGTAAGAAGTGTTACTTACGAATACAAAACTCAAAAAGGAGGCATAATGAGAAGTGTCTTTAAACAGCCAAGTTACTATCGGAAAACAGTCAGCACATCTGGAAAGACTAAAACCATAATTTAACTATAAGTGAATGTCAACTGTGCAATTATGTTGCAAAGACATCTTTTGGTGTTTTAAAAACAAAAAGCTGCTCTATCCCCTGTGATGTTCTTTCTGACCCCTCCATGTCTAGTCAGTCATTTAGCTGTAGTCAGTCAGTTAGTTGTAGTCAGTCAGTTAGCTGTAGTCAGTCAGTTAGCTGTAGTCAGGATAGCTCTGTACAGTAGGAGGTTGATGTGCCTGCCCACATTAGTGATGATGTTGTTCAACTGGAGGTTGATGTGCCAGCTCACATTAAAGGCGATACCATTATTCATTTGGAGGTGGATAACACTACTCACCCTAGCATGCCAGTTTTTGTTGCCACATCTACACCTACCAAGTCAGTTATACATACGACAAGTACATCCACCTCGCCTGTCTTCAAAAGCGACATCACAGTACAACAGTTACTTGCTAAGCCACCTTCACAACCACTAACACAAAAGGAAGAACCCCTATTCACATCCATTGTTAGAAAAAAAACTAGAAACAGCAAAAAGTAATATCATAAAATGCAAAACCAGAGGACAGCCTATTGTACTACAAAAACTAATTAAACATAGAAGAGAAACATCAGTCATCAGAACGCCAACAAAACGTAAGCGATCTCAATTGCTCCACACTGTTAGAAAACATATTGCTGGAACATCAACTGATTCATTAAACCTGCAGCAGGCACATGAACTACAACGCTGTTCAGAAACGTCACGTCAGGAAATTTGCAGGAAAGCAGGCATTGAAAGTAGAGTTAGAATATCCAAAGAATTAGCAATAGCCATGAAGGAAACAGTAGGTCTTACGTGGGCACAGGAGAGAAAACAGAGAAAATTGAAAATTGAAAGACGCGCCAGCGGTATTAAAAATATAACTTCACAATTAAAATTTATAATGGAAACTCATTTGTTACAAATTTCTCCATCTGTGAATGTACAGATTCATCCTATAAAAAAAAGGAAGTGTGAATGATAATTGAGCAAAATTTTGGGGCTAGAGCAAATTATGGCAGTTGTTGCTTGAGATTGACATAATTAACAGAGTGTGGAAATCATTTAACAGATGTATTTATTAAATACACCTATTTATCTATTAAATTGAACATTTCGTTTTACTCATGACCATACTCATTTTTACATGACCATCGTGATGTATGATTGAGATAATTGTTAGCTCTCATGTTTTTGGGGACAATTGGGTGTGTTATTTTAAGGTAATAAATGTGGACTTGCAATTTAATGTTTCAATAATTAATGTTTGACGCATGAAACCAAATTAAAACTTTGATATCCATTTTCTGCAGGTTTTCTACTTTTGATTTCTGTAATTTGTTATGCATGTTGATTGTGACCGATTTAGTGAAAATTGCATTATAAACAAACCATAACAAAATATTAAAAAAACGTAAATTTTACACTATTTCAGACTATTATATCTTCTGTTCTAATTGTGATAAAATGTTTGTTCTTGTTCTAAAATTTACTCTAACATTTCTAGTCTAGCTTTACGCAAAATTAAAGCCGGTATTTATAATAATAAAGTAGCGTAAAAGCATTAATTAAGCCCTATCAAAAGTAAACATCGCCACATGTTTTTCCCATTAGGACGTTGACCACGTGACCTCTGTCAAGTGGGCTATAAATAGCCCGGTCGGGAAAAAGGGGAAATAACTAAAAGATCGCTGGCAAACAGCCGTGTACTGACCGAGCGTGTCAGTTAATAAATACTGTTCAAGCATGACTCCTAGACAGAACCTCTTTTCTAGCGAAGATTCCTTTAGGTAAAGTTCAGCAAATCTATTTGAAGACAATGTTAACCCACCAGTATTGGGTTTTCTTTATAACTGTGATCTCTTAATCATCACCTGATAATAAGGGGCATCCCCGTTCTCTGATCGATGATCGACAAAAAGTTAGGATCCAAAATGGCTTCTGGTTCCCTTTGAGCATCGCTCACTATACAGATGTATAGCAAATCTTCAATAGAAGCTTTGTTCATAAACACAAATGTTTCTACAAGAATCAGCATATTCTTTCATTATAGCTGCTGCATACAATCATATTAAGTGCTGCTAGGTAACATGTCATCCCGACATATTGATATGGATAATCATAATGTAGACGTCTGCCCAGCTAAGCCTAGGACGAAGAAGTTCAGCAAAAAGTTCTTTTACCTGGGCATGGGAAATACACTAGCAGAACACATACGCTCCTCTCCTGGCGTTATCGAATAAACACTAGGGATTAATAGACTTAATAATCATATCAGAAATTAACTTCTTCCCCATAACAAATCACAGAGATCAACAGACTGAGGACTCGTCTTCGACATGGCTTTCGCCAGGCATTCCATCATCACCGGAAGACACTCTTTCCTCTCGGCATGCGCATAAACTCCCTGACCCCAAAGTTCAGTACAAGGAAAAATAGTTCCACTTAGACATACCAAGATATCACGATATAAGACCGAATCGTCTAAAATAGACACGAAGTAAACATAGACTCGGACCATAAACATTCCTGCATAAACCTAAGCAAGAGCAATCTATTTTTCTGGCCCAACAAGGGACAGACTAACGAAAACTAGATTCATGCGCCAAATTCGATCTCCAGGGAGATAACCCATATAACAAAAGTATCAATCAATCATGTGTGAAATATCTTTGGCCAGGAAAGCATCCTGATTCTAAAAACAAATACCTTCCCTCAGACAGATAAATATTATATTAACTATATACATTGCCACCAGTAATCTGTTGGTAACAGACTACCGCAACCCCCGGGGAAAAAAATGAATTTTTTTTTCATCCGAGAGCAATATACAATAGACTCACAACGCACGAATAATGCGCAGATGACTAATAAGAGCAATTCATAATTTTAAATTAAGGTAAAGTCGAAGCATAGATCGACTTGTGAGAACACATCTCAATATCTCAGAGAAAGCATTTCTCTTAAGCATGAATGTTTCCAGGGAGGTGCCACCAACGTATACTACAATGCTGGCAATGGCATAATGCATATAACAATTTCATATTTAAGCACTATAAGTACATGATTGATAAAGAAGAAAAATCATTAAAGAGTAGCGGTGAATATATATATATATATATATATATATATATATATATATATATATATATATATATATATATATATATATATATATCAATGAACGTAGTGATAGTAGTGATACAATCACTATATTACAAATTACAATGTGTATCTATCTTGATATGGAAAAGAAAAACTGTTCTGGAGTTGGATGTGTTAAGAAGTCCAAGACCCAACAGTTAGGTGGAATCATGTGGGCATCTAGACAAAATGTCTGCCATCACATTATCTGATCCACGGATAGCTCGTACCGAAAAATGAAAAGGTTGAAGAGCAATTGCATATCGAGTAGATCTCGAGCTCTTCAAATTCTTACTCTGTATAGCCGTAAGAGCTTTCTGATCGGTTTCTACTATGAAATGTGCGCCTAGAAGGAATCTTTGTAGTTTGAGAATTGACCAAACCATAGCCAATAGTTCACGGTCTAAAACAGAATAACTCCTTTCTGCAGCATTAAGTTTTCTGGAGATATACATTACAGGATGCAGAGTTCCAGAGTACTCTTGCATTAGTGCCGCTCCAATCCCAGTTGATGAAGCGTCACTACGAAGAACAAATGTCTTATCTGTAGTAGGTAATACTAAAATAGGTGGTGTTGAAAACAAATTTTTGATCTTATCCAAAGAGGATTGGCATTCCTGTGACCAGTGCACCATATTAGGCGACCCTTTCTTTAGTAGTGTAGAAAGAGGTGCCATGATAGAGGATAGATTCGGAATGAATCTTCCATAAAATTGAATAAGACCTAACAGACTTCGCACTTGCTTTTTAGTCTTAGGAATAGAGATATTAAGTATCTTAGTGATATTATGGTCCTCTGTCTTTAGGAAACCATGACCCACTCGATGGCCTAGGAAAGAAATTTCGCTAAAACCAATGCAGGCTTTAGAGGGTTTCGCTGTTAGGTTATACTCGCGTAGAGTAGATAGTAATTCAACTAACCCCAAATAGTGATCTTCCCAAGTATCGCTGACAAGACAGATGTCGTCTAGATATGCAATGACATCTGACCGATAAGATAGGATTCGGCGCATCATGCGTACGAATGTAGCTGGTGCGTTCATAAGACCGAAAGGCATAAAATTCCATTGAAAAAGGCCTCTAGGTGTAGAAAAAGCCGTAATTGGTTTGGCGCGTTCAGATAAAGGAACTTGCCAATATCCTTTAGACAAATCAAGTTTAGTGAAAAAATGAGATTTAGAAAGTCTAGTAAGTAGCTCTTCTAGTAAAGGCATAGGTTCAGCATCAAACTTCGTAACTTGATTCAATTTGCGATAGTCAACGCAAAGACGTATGTTACTGTCTTTTTTCGAACAATAACCATCGGCGAAGAATATGCAGAAGTGGATGGTTCAATTATTTTTAAATCTATCATCTCATCCAACTCCTTCTCAACCTGTGCTTGAAAATGTATAGGGATAGGATAAGGTCTGACCCTAATAGGATTATGGTCAGTTAGAATAATGTCATGTTCAATGACATGAGTTTGTCCAGGGATGTCAGTAAGGACATCCTGAAATGTTTGTAACATAGCCGAAACTTGTCGCTGTTCTCCTAGAGATAAATCAGGAGAGACAGTAACATTTTTCCATGATTCACTAGAATGAAGTGGAATCATCGGAAGTGGAAGATTAACATCTGAAAAACTTGTTTCCTCATCCTGTATTACGGACAGTGATGAGTAATGACCATGTTGGACTGGTGAATCGTCCGTTGCCTGGAAAATAGGCTGTAAATAATCCGGACGTTCATGGAATTCCGTAAGCATATTGATGTGGAAGGCTTTATGCTTTCCATCAATATCGACAATGTAGTCAACATCGGAAATTTTCGAGATTATATCGTACGGACCTTTCCAAGACATAAGAAGTCTGTTTTCCCTACAAGGTAGCAAAACAAATGCTTTGTCACCCGGACAAAGTTGTCGTAAGGTTTTTTTTAATTGGCAAATTGTCTTGCCTTCTGTTTAGCAAATTCAGAAGAAGAAGTTGCTAATTTGCATGCTTCGATAATCTTTTGTCTCAGCGCGATGACATATTCGTAAGAAGATTTTGTGTCCTCGGTAATATTATCAGCGGTTATGAGATCATGAAGCAAAGACATAGGGCCACGCGGTCGCGCGCCAAAGACAAGTTCAAATTCGAGAAAATCCTGTATGTTCATTGGGGACCTCTCTGTAAGCGAAGAGGACCGCGGGTAAAACCCTGTCCCAATCTTGAGGATGATCCTCAGTTATCTTCCCTAATAAGTTCTTAAGTGTTCTATTTAGTCGCTCGACCATCCCATTGGACATAGGATGATGGATGCTACTCAAAGATCTCTCTATCTGCAGAGTAGACATTACTTGAGACATGTTATCCGATATTAGTTGGGTGCCATGGTCTGATAATATCTCTCCGGGGAATCCCAGACGAGAAAATGTAAGCCAAAGAGCATCTGCAATGTCAGCAGTAGTAATGCTCTTCAGAGGAATAGCCTCTGGCCAACGTGTGCACATATCAACACACGTCAAGATAAACTGATGTCCTCTAGCAGATTTGATCTTAAATGGACCAATGATGTCTATCGCCATTTTCTGAAATGGTCGAATAGGAATGTCTGCAGCCTGAATAGGTGCAGCATGGCGTGGACCTTTGGATCTGACCTCTTGACATACTTTACAAGATCGACAGTAAATCCGTATGTCTTTGTTCACAAAAGGCCAAAAGAAAACCGCCAGAACTCTTGACTTTGTACGGGAAAAACCCATATGTCCAGCACACTGAGGGTCGTGTGCGTGCTGCAAAATTTTAACTCTCAAATTCCTGGGCACAAGAATCTGAGAATGACTTGACTTAGTGGAGTCTTGCATCATACGTACAAGTACGCCATTCTTCATTGTAATCCAAGATTTACGTTTTGTATCTTTATTCGGATCACCTTTTGTTGCAAGAGTGAAGAATTTCTTTAGAGTCGGATCATCTTCTTGCTGTTTTATAAACGAGTCACGAGAAATTACCAAGGGATCATCTTGGTTATGCACTTCATTATCTTCAGTAGATGAAGTTTGAGGCATATTAAGAGCTTGAGCTCTAGTGACTACAGCATTAGCAGTTTGCATATTTTGTTTTTCCCAAACGGAAATTTGTTGTGGAGTGCATTCTTTGACTCCGTGAATACGACCGATGATAAGATCAGCGATCGGATTCGGCAGAAGACATGCGTGTACATCTCCTGTAAAGAAAGGAGTAGCAATCCTAATGATAGCAGTAGAGTATTTCTCTAAGGTGCCGCCAAATGTTACACATTTGACTACTTTTCCAGTGGCACGAGAAGGATCTACAAGTGACTGCCTAACACCAATTGTGGTGCATCCAGAATCAAAAAGAACTGAGACTGGATTGTCATTTACTAAACCTTTATGTAAGACAAGAGAACCTCTTCCATCATGCGCGACTGACGCAGGAAGAGCGGGAAGAGGATGGCCACAACTTAAAGTGGACACCGTAGTTGGTTCAAATAATGTTTTGCATTGGGGGCACTGAGATGCTCTCCCAAAATCAAAAGCGGAACATGCCATATTATTAGCGTCATTATTATCTTTAGTCTGTTTATAGGCTTCATGTGACTCTTGCTGTGCAGAGTTTGCCTGATAATGTGATTTATGTTTTTTGTATTGTGATCTACCTCGATTATTATTGCCTCTGTAATCATTATTGTTTCCTCTATTGTAACCCCTATTTGGGTTTGAGTCATAGTTCTCATGGTTACCATTATCATATTCATTATAATGAGTATCTCTATAATTATGATCTTGTTGTCTCCATGATGGATGACTTGGATAGTTTCTATAATGACTTCCTCTGCGGAAATTCCTATAATTATGACCACCCCTGAATCGAGGGCTGTCGGCTCGTCTCCAGTACTTCGCAGAAGAACCCTGAAATGACTGGTTACCTTGGTTTTGATAACTATTATGGTTACCCTTTTTATCAAACCTGTTTTGTGGTCCCTGAAATGTGTGTGAATAATTAGGGTTGTATGGTGTTGCTGAAGCAACTGGCATACTTTCCTTAACCTTAGCATTGCTAAAAGCTACGTCCGGATGTATTGGGTACAATATTCTTCCATTTCTTTTAGTGTCTTGGGTTTACGCTCATGTAGGAATTCAAGGAATGGTTTATTTACACTTGACATAATCTTGTCTCTGAGCAACAAGTCCATAAGTGCTTCATATGTCTTTTCTGTTTTGGACAGCTCAATCCAACGATTAAATGTAAGACGTGTCCTTGCAATGAATTCTGAGAATTCTACCCCTGATTCAGGTACCATTTTCTTAAACAAAATACGGTAACCTTCCTCTGTTAATTGATATTTTTTTCAATAAGGCTGCTCTGATAACATCATAATTATCTTTGTCAGTCTCTTCAACCAAACTTAAACTAGTCAGAGAATCACCTTTCAAATTTTCTGATAACTGGTTAGCATATTGTGATTTATCCACATTATGAGCTCGACAAGAGCGTTCAAATCTATCCAGCCAGAATGTTATATCATCACTGGAAGGATTGAAAGCTGGTACCTTGACCCTGTAAGTAAAGGGTTTACTATTACCACTAGAGGACTGATTAACATTACTCATATTTGTCAATTTCAATTTTTCTAACTCAAATGCTAACAGTTTTTCCTCATGTTCTCTTTTTGCCTTTCTCTCCTCGGCTTCAGCTTCTCTGTCTAATCTTTTTTGTTCAGCTTCTCTGTCTAATCTCTTTTGTTCAGCTTCTTTGTCTAATCTCTTTTGTTCAGCTTCAGCTTCTCTGTCTAATCTATTTTCTTCAGCTTCTTTGTCTAATCTCTTTTGTTCAGCTTCATTGTCTAATCTCTTTTGTTCAGCTTCAGCTTCTCTGTCTAATCTCTTTTGTTCAGCTTCTTCGTCTAATCTCTTTTGTTCAGCTTCTTTATTTTGTTTTTCCATTTCCATTTGGAATCTCCTTTCGTCTACTTGCATCTGCAATTTCTTTTGCTCAAATTCTAATTCCATTCTTTTATCCTCGGCTTTTTGTTTTCTCTCTTCCGCCTTTTGTGCTTTTTCATATTGACTGGTAGCATACTCCTCTAACTTATCACCAGTCTTGCCTAGGGATTTCCCTAACTCAATGAAGTAATCTAAAGTCGACATAATGTATACCAATATGTGACTAGATACCTGAAATAGCAATAATGAAATCTATCTCCAAATAAATGGAAACAAGCTCTTAATAGCTTGAATAACCAGCTCCCTTTATCACAATCTCTGTGGGCAACAAACCTTTAAATAAGGTCTTGTATAATCAACTGTGTACCTCTAATAATAGCAATTAATCATCAGTTGATTATTTCTCATAACTTCACTACACAGCTAGTAGTGTATGATCAAATATATCTCATATAGTGTATGTCGATCAAGAACACAACAAAACAATTATAAAAGACAACATGAAAACATTCGCAGAAATCAACTAAGTTAAATAGAACTGAAGAAAATAATCACAGAACCTGTGATGACAACCGCGATGAAATAAACAACACAAATGACGTCACAGAGTATAAATATAAAGGTGTATAGAACTAAATTTTAGGAAAGGGTAGACCTACAAATACAAACAAATCCAAACAAAACTGCAGAACAGAAAAAATATTACAAAAACAACGATGGGACAGATCCTCACAGCTAACAAAAATAGCAACAGATGTTGCGTGCAAATTTTCAGTTAAGAAAATTGCTCCCTACAGAACACTAATATAGGACCTATATGACTTGGTATACCCTATATTAGTCATCTCACCAACCGCCCACAGAAATATACACAAATATCACATATAAACATGTAAACATAAATATCTTCTTCTTCTTCTTCTTCCGTCCTTAGCCACCGACCGTCAAAGCAGTCAGTGGCCATTACGCCTAGTGGCGTCTTAGGGCAACAGCAGATAGGTTTTCTTTGCCATTGTTTCCCATCACGCCTAGTGGCGTCTTTAGGGCAACGGCAAATCAACCCATTTGCTGTTGTTTCCGTAATCGAAGTGACTGGCAAACGGGTGATTAGCCCGTTGGTAAACATAAATATACATATAGCATAAATACATATAATATAATGACATGTGTTGCAGATAGAATGTGTTGCAGATAGAAGGCTCAGTTATAATGGTACTGTATTATGGGTCAGTTTCCAATCAAAATAAACTGCCACTTTAATAAATCATATTTCTGTCTTAAACTATTACAAAGTTCAACAATATGTAGTAGAACACAAGAAGATCCACCGTTGAAGTGTAAGACCTCTCAGTTCCATAGCACTTCTTGCTAACACAGTTAATTCTTGCAAACAAACCTGCTGTGTAACGCTGTCTGTTCTATCAGAAATGTCAACAAACGCTGACCTAGATACTGCATACGCTGACAGGACAGGTCATGCTGACATCGACTGTAGAGTTGTACCGCTGTTGTTCATGTGTGTCGTAACAGGCCACAGGAAACGGTGTGATCCCAGTAGCTGACTTCTCAAAATGTACACTGTGAAGGTTGACCCAGAAAGCTGGAGTACCACATTGATAAAGGCTGTGTGTTTTTGTGAGATTGATCGTCCAGTCACAATGTTCTTTACATGGGTCAGGTTACCGACTGTTAAGGCCCTGACAAGGTGTACTGTTAGGTGCATATATTCTAATGCAATGAGTGGGTGTAAACATCAATGATGAAAACGCGAATGGATGACAGTTCGACAGGTGCACAGGACACTCACTCCAATCACAGGTGGAAGTCAAGGATGGCTGGACTACTATGGTCGTTTCATACTGTTTAATAGGACGCACACACTTGGACAGTACGAGTATAGTTACAGGAAAACAGGTTGACATACATAGCATACTGTTGATCAATGGTCTACAGTCTTAAGTGGGCATTCATGTTGCAGAACATTACAAAGGAATATCCGTAAACAAGCACTTAGATTTCCACTGTTTATCAATATAATCATCAGGCCTTACTGACCGAGCGTGTCAGTTAATAAATACTGTTCAAGCATGACTCCTAGACAGAACCTCTTTTCTAGCGAAGATTCCTTTAGGTAAAGTTCAGCAAATCTATTTGAAGACAATGTTAACCCACCAGTATTGGGTTTTCTTTATAACTGTGATCTCTTAATCATCACCTGATAATAAGGGGCATCCCCGTTCTCTGATCGATGATCGACAAAAAGTTAGGATCCAAAATGGCTTCTGTTCCTTTTGAGCATCGCTCACTATACAGATGTATAGCAAATCTTCAATAGAATCTTTGTTCATAAACACAAATGTTTCTACAAGAATCAGCATATTCTTTCACTATAGCTGCTGCATACAATCATATTCAGTGCTGCTAGGTAACATGTCATCCCGACATATTGATATGGATAATCATAATGTAGACGTCTGCCCAGCTAAGCCTAGGACGAAGAAGTTCAGCAAAAAGTTCTTTTACCTGGGCATGGGAAATACACTAGCAGAACACATACGCCCCTCTCCTGGCGTTATCGAATAAACACTAGGGACTAATAGACTTAATAATCATATCAGAAATTATCTTCTTCCCCATAACAAATCACAGAGATCAACAGACTGAGGACTGGTCTTCGACATGGCTTTCGCCAGGCATTCCATCATCACCGGAAGACACTCTTTCTTCTCGGCATGCGCATAAACTCCCTGACCCCAAAGTTCAGTACAAGGAAAAATAGTTCCAGTTAGACATACCACGATATCACGTTATAAGACCGAATCGTCTAAAATAGACACGAAGTAAACATAGATTCGGACCATAAACATTCCTGCATAAACCTAAGCAAGAACAATCTGTTTTTCTGGCCCAACAAGGGACAGACTAACGAAAACTAGATTCCTACGCCAAATTCGATCTCCAAGGGAGATAACCCATATAACAAAAGTATCAATCAATCATGGGTGATATATCTTGGCCAGGAAAGCATCCTGATTCTAAAAACAAATACCTTCCCTCAGACAGATAAATATTATATTAACTATATACATTGTCACCAGTAATCTGTTGGTAACATTCGTTAACTGATGTGTCTTCTATGAATCTCATTATACGATGTTCGCTGTACAGATTGAACATATCAAGTGACAGCATGTATCCATTCTTAACATCCTGGTTCATCTGTTGACCGTTATATACGGCTGCCAGTTCTTGAAGCTGCAGTTTGCTGCCAGTATTTTGGTTTTATTACTCACTAATGAGAATATTCTCTACTAGATATTTTATATATGTGTCTTAAATACTGCGGTTAGCTGGGATAAGGAGGAGGAGATAGTATAAATGCAAGCAAAGATAATCTACTCAAGAACTACCTCTGAGAATATTCTGAGATCCACCTGTGAAATAGTTTATTTCTATACAATGATTTCTGTGAGAAATTGGAACGAAAATAGCAATTACCTTGTGGGAAATTGAGTAAGCTACACAAGGTTAGTGTTCAAGTCACCCTTGCTCAGATAAACAATACATTGATAAAATAAATGGCTCAAGGCAACCCCCAAATGAAAGGAGAGGTCTATTAATACGAGGATAGTGCGTACCACGTAAAAACTAGTAAATTCTACTCTGATTTTATAACTACAGATCTAACTATATATATATATATATATATATATATATATATATATATATATATATATATATATATATATATATATATATATATATATATATATATATATTCAGTTAACAAATAGGGTTACAAGGAAATACTCAACAAATAAATATCACTAGACTTACACATTAACATAAATAGACCAGTGGCGTATTCTCTATGTGTGCTGTGCGTGCAACGCACACCTATGCCCGAAGGAAAATAAAAATGTAATTTATTATTCTATAAAATATTTCTCTTCTAATGTTCTGCTTTCGGACAGCAAGCATCAGGATAACGGATTTTCCCGCATAGAATCTACGAGTATATCTAGTTTCAGTTTCCCAGACGCGTTTTATAGTGCAATTTTTATTGGTTGGTAGCAATCGCCCGAAGTTTCTCGGGTAATTCCGTCACAATGCGTGCTGTACCTTTCGGTTTCACGTTTGAAGACTGGTTTTTGTGGATCGGAGTCATGGCCAGATACGTCAATACAATAAGAACATGCGTGCGGTCATCTTGCAGCTCTCGAGTTGTAAAAATCGGCTGTGTCTAAATCCAGTGTTTTTTTGTGATTAATTTTTGTTAGTTGCCGGGAGTGCAGATTATTACAGTGACAGTGAGTTTCAAGTTGTAAGTTAATTAGTATTTCGGAGATAATTGACATATACCCAAAATGCAAGGGTTGGACGACATCGCTAAAAAGAAGTTTTGTTCACTAAGTTTTAGTGAAAAACTATCAATTGTGAGTAACGGTAAACCATGTCCTGAGTTACCACTCTTAAAAACAGTACATAAAACTAAGACAGAAGTATACACACGCCATTTTCCAACAGCTCATTACAAGTCGGTGGATTGGTTAACTGGTTGTGAAAAGAGGAATAAATTGTTCTGTTGGCCTTGTTTTTTATTTTCTTCAGAAGGCAACGTATGGAGTAGAAATGGTTTTGATGATCTTAACCACTTAAGTACAGCTGCACAGAGACACGAAAAGACTAAAAGCAATGTCCAATGTTTTTTTCAGCTGAAAATGTTTGGCCGACAAAGAGTGGACGTCTTGCTTAATGATCAGCTCGATAAAAGTATCAGCCAAAAAAAAGAATCGAGATATCTTGAAACGTCTGATTGATGCGGTATGCTTCCTTGGTAAACAGGAGCTTCCTTTCCGAGGACATGACGAATGTAATGACTCTTTCAACAGAGGCAACTATTTAGAGTTTCTGGATGCACTTCAGCAATATGACCCTCTTTTGGAACATCACCTACAGAGCTCTACAGTTTTCCGCGGAACCTCTCCGGCTGTGCAAAATGATCTCATTCAGGCTGTCTCTGAAGTCCTAATTGATGAAATAAAGAAGGAAGTTCACGTTTCAAACTTTGCTGCTATACTTCTGGATGAGAGTTGTGATATCACGTGCAAATCACAGCTGTCAACCGTCTTAAGATATGTATTAGATGGTGTTGTTTATGAAAGGTTTGTCGGGCTTACCGACGTTAGTCAGGATAGAACCTCAGAAGGTTTGTTTAAACATGTAGTTAGCACGGTACAAGAATACAAACTTAAAGATAAGTTAGTTGGGCAAACTTATGATGGAGCGTCTGTGATGGCAGGTCATTTGGATGGCTTACAAAAAAGGTTATTGATGTTAACGCAAAAGCACTCTTTACTCATTGTTGTGCCCATGCATTGAACATCGTCTTGCAACAAAGTTTGATGAATATCAAAGACTGCAATATTTTTTTTATAATGGTCTTTCTGCATTTTTCTCAAAATCGTCTAAGAGAACAATAGCTCTTCAAGAATTTCTTTCTAAGAAGTTGCCAACTGTAGCACCTACCAGGTGGAACTTCACTTCCAGATTAGTACATACAGTGAACGATCATTGGTTAGAGCTTATTTACTTTTTTTAAAATGTCATTGATTGTTCTTTAGAATGGGATGCTGACACAGTGGTTAAATCGCAAGGCTTTTTGTCTTTCTTGAGGAGCCTAAATACAATTTTCCTACTTCAAGTATTTTCAAGATTATTTGCATATACAGATGTTTTATACATCTTACTTCAAACAAGAAATTTCGATATTTTATACTGCTGCAAGAAAATAGAAGAGATCAAAAATGAACTTCATTGAGCAAGGGATACTGCCTTTAATGAGATTTGGTATGCTGCATTGGGAAGGAGGGGAGAAGAATTTGAATCACCTACAAATAAACGACGCCGTGGTTGTATAGGAAAAGATGCATGTTGCCAACTGTATTTTGAAATCATTGATAACATTAGTGTTCACACAGAAACACGGTTTGCAGCTTTAAAGAAACTTGAGTATTTCCACCTTCTTTATGAGCACAAGTGGGGGTGTTGGGAAGTCAGGTATTGGTAGTACCTCTGGTGAAGGAGCTGTCATGCCCTTTTTAGGGCAGCTCAGCCACCTTTGGTCCAAACCTGGCATCCAGCTCTCACCTGTGGCTCCTCGTAGCTGTCAGCATGCGACAGCGGCCACCCCCGGACAACGGCTTTGACAGGCCGGCTAAACTAGGTGAGGGTAGCCGAATGGTTATAAACCTTCGGTGAGTTAGGGTCTGCCTACCCATGCATGCGAAGACTGGATTCGATAGACTGCGCGGAAGAAACCACCTGTTGGTTCAACGGGCATGACGGCGATTACCAGCAACGCGCTGTGGAGCGTAAGGAGCACGGCGAGGCACGTAGAAAGCCCTGGTCATCCACTGCACCTGACTTCATCTCCAGTCGTCTTGACTTGTCTTGCCACTGGATTGAGATGGACCCAGGCGAGAGAGTGAGGTCGACGAATTGCGCAACTCTTCCTCACTTTAATCCAAATCACCGCGCAAGTCACTCTTTCATCCATTCATCCATTCATCCATCCACTCACAACAAGTCCTGTGGCGATGGGCGAGCGGCGAAGCGGCAGGCGTGGGTACGCTGGCAGTCGTAGTCGCAGACCTACACACAGGCGGCTCAGGCCATATGGTCGTCTTCCACTGATCGGAGCAGCAGTGGGATTCGGCAGCCCCCTGAGTGTCTGAGCAGCCCTCTTTAGGAAAGCACTGCTCACCTCCATGGCATGAGGAAGGGGCTAGAAAAGGTGCCCTAAACATTGCCTGCTTCACCATTACCTAACCAGCTTACCGCGGTTGGTGGGTACCCTACTTCGGCGGTCGACATATAAGAAAAAGAAAGGACAGATTTTTCCCCCTCATTCTAGGCGCATGGAATGTGCGCACTTTACTTGACAAAGACTTTAATGCAAACAGACCTGAGAGACGAACTGCCCTGATTGGGAGAGAACTGGCCAGGTACAACATTGACATAGCAGCACTGAGTGAAACTCGACTTGCAGGCGAGGGCCAACTTTGCGAAAAGGGTGCAGGTTATACATTCTTTTGGAGCGGAAGAGGAACTGAAGAAAGACGAGAAGCAGGGGTTGGATTTGCAATCAAAACAGCAATTGTCAGCAAGTTAGCGGGGCCCCCAAAGGGAATAAATGACCGACTCATGACGGTCAAGATCCCTCTGTTCTATGGAAGAAAACATGCCACCATCATTAGCGCGTATGCACCAACTATGACAAACCAGGATGATGTCAAGGATAAGTTTTACGAAGAACTACATGCAGTCATTGCATCAGTTCCTAAAGCAGATAAGCTCATCATTCTTGGTGACTTTAATGCAAGAGTAGGCTCAGATAACATCTCCTGGAATGGCACTATTGGTAGGTACGGCGTGGGTCGCTGTAACAGTAATGGACTTCGTCTCCTCCAGACTTGCGCAGAACATGACCTCCTTGTCACCAACACCATTTTTCGACTTCCTACCCGCAACAGGACCTCCTGGATGCACCCTCGCTCAAAGCATTGGCACCTAATTGACTATGTAATTGTTAGGAAGAAGGACAGGCAAGATGTCCGGGTGACCAAGTCCATGTGTGGTGCCGAATGCTGGACTGATCATCGCCTCATTGTATCTAAACTTAAAATTCGTATCCAACCAGCCAGGCGCCCTCAGGGGAAGAAAACTCAAAAGAGGCTGGATGTCACCAAACTAAAGAAGACAAAAATCAAACAGTCATTTACTGACACCTTAGAAGACCGTCTCAAATCTATCTCGCTAGACGGCCAAAGTGTGGAAACAAATTGGGCAGCCCTAAGTGAGCAGATCTACAACACTGCTACAGAGGTCCTGGGTCCTTCCATCAAGAAACAAAATGACTGGTTTGATGAGAACTCAGATGATATAAAGCAGATGTTGGCTGAGAAACACCATCTCCATAAAGCATATTTAAATGATCCAAAATCTACATCCAAGAAAGACGCTTTCAACAACATGCGTAGAATCGTCCAACATAAACTACGCCAGATGCGGGATTCATGGCTGAGTAATAAAGCAGATGAGCTCCAAGGCTTTGCTGACAGCCATGACTTGAAAAACTTTTACCTTGCACTCAAAGCGGTCTATGGTCCAACATCATCAGGATCATTTCCCCTCCTTAATGCAGATGGAAAAACACTAATTACAGACAAGGAAAAAATTCTCCAACGCTGGGCTGAACATTTTAATAATATCTTGAACCAGCCATCATCTATTAACGACGAAGCCATCATCCGCCTGCCCCAAATTCCTATAAATGAAGCATTAGATGATGTACCAACTCTGGAGGAAACTAAAAAAGCGATTCGTCAACTGTCTAGTGGAAAGGCCCCTGGCTCCGATTCAATTCCTGTTGAGGTTTATAAAGATGGCGGTGCAGTTCTGATAGAGAAACTTCATATGATCTTCCAGCAAATGTGGCAGAGTGAAACCATCCCACACGATCTCAAAGATGCCTCAATTATACATCTATATAAACGTAAAGGTAATCGCCAAGACTGCAACAATCATCGAGGCATCTCTCTTTTATCAATCGCTGGGAAGATATTCGCCAGAATCCTTTTGAATCGCCTTACGGCTCATCTTGACAAAGGTCTTTTACCTGAAAGTCAGTGTGGATTCCGGAAAGAACGTGGAACCACAGATATGGTGTTCGCTGCAAGACAGCTACAAGAAAAATGCCAAGAACAGCACTGTGACCTGTACACAGCTTTCATCGACTTGACAAAGGCGTTCGACACGGTCAGTAGAGAGGGTCTATGGAAGATCATGGCAAAATACGGCTGCCCAAAGAAATTTATCACAATAGTGCAGCAACTGCATGATGGAATGCAGGCTAGAGTTCAGGAAAACGGTGAGCTATCAGAGCCTTTCCCCGTCTCAAATGGAGTTAAACAAGGGTGCGTACTTGCACCGACTCTGTTCAGTATCATGTTTTCTGCTATGCTGACTGATGCTTTTAGAGACGGGGACACAGGAATCGACATTAGTTATCGTATTGATGGAAAATTGTTTAACCTTAGGAGGCTTCAAGCAAAAACCAAGGTCAAATCACACACCATCAGAGATCTTCTGTTTGCTGATGATTGTGCCCTCAATGCTGGCTCAGAGGCTGATCTGCAGCATAGTGTGGATAGATTCTCCGAAGCCTGCGCCAACTTTGGGCTTACCATCAACACGAAGAAAACAGAAATCATGTACCAACCAGCTCCTGGCACAGTTTATACTGAGCCAGTCATCAAGGTTAATGGTGAGAAACTGAATGTTGTGAACAGATTCACATACCTTGGTAGCACACTATCCCAGAACATTGTCATTGATGATGAGGTGAACACCAGGATCTCCAAAGCCAGCAGCACATTTGGCAGACTATACACCAACGTTTGGCATCGAAGTGGCATTAGTCTACAGACAAAGCTGAAGGTGTACAGAGCTGCGGTGCTTCCAGTGCTGCTATATGCATGTGAAACATGGACTGTATACAGGCGCCACGTAAAGAAGCTAAACCACTTCCATACAGTCTGTCTCAGGAAGATAATGAACATCAAATGGCAAGACAAGATCCCGGATACCGCCGTTCTTGACAGAGCTGGTATCCCTAGTATTGATACTATTCTGATGCAGTCACAAATTCGCTGGGCAGGTCATGTAGTCCGCATGCCAGACCATCGACTGCCAAAGATACTCTTTTATGGTGAGATGCAGAAGGGTAAACGCTCCCATGGTGGCCAAAAGAAGCGCTTCAAAGACACGTTAAAGACGTCATTGAAAACCTTTGACATAAACCCAGACACATGGGAAGCTGCTGCGCAAGACCGAACTGCTTGGCGCACATCTCTTCGTAAAGGTGCAGCAGCATGCGAATCATCCAGAAGAGCAGCAGCAGAACAGCGGAGACAAGCTAGAAAGGACCGTGAAATAAAACCTTCACATGAAGCAAACATTCCCTGCCCACACTGTCCAAGATCTTTCCAGGCCCGCATCGGGCTCTTCAGTCACCTTCGTACCCATAGACTAACCTAACATATTCTTAAATAATTGGATGAACAGAGTGGTCTTCATCACCCGTGATGGACGAACAACAACCAAGAGCACAAGTATACCAGTTTCAAGAAAAATTTTCCAGATGACCTCATCAAAAAATTAAAAGACGTTTATGGAGAAATGTTCGACTATGTAAGATTGAAGAATGAACTTGTTGTACTTTATTGTTCGGATGAGTTCTGCAACAAGTCAGTTCATGAGTTACTGCAGTTCTTAGTTGAAAATGATCTCAGTTCAGGCTTTAAAGAAGTGTTCAAACTGGCAGAATTGATAATGACAATTCCAGCAACTACTGCTTCTGTAGAAAGATCGTTTTCAGCTTTAAAGCGAATCCACAGTTACCACAGATCTACACAAGGTCAAGATCGACTCTCCAGTCTCAGCTTATGGTCCATTGAAAAGGAACTTTTGAGCAAGGTTAGAATGAAGAATACATTTTACGATGCTGTAACAGAGAAATTTCTGCAAAAGGAAAGAAGAATACATCTGATCTTCAAGTGAAACCTGTAAGTGAAAATATGTATTATTTAGTTAATGTTTTTCTTCCAGCCGAATAACTATCGTTGCGTAATTGAATATAGTTGGTTTTTAAATTAAGAGACAGGGGTTAAATAGTAGGCGTACATATTCATTTTAAGTAGCAGCACGCCTAGCTCGCATTACCAGGATACGCCACTGAAATAGTCATCAGTTATTGTCAGCAGGAAACCATGGGAATCACCGAGTTCTCTATCTATGAGAAAACATTATGAAGCAGCAATGAACGGTGCTTGTAGCGAGATTTTGGAGCTCAAGTGTTTAAATGTAACTTACCTTTCTTGATGCTTCTCGTGGTTAGCCAGTGAAGAGTTGGTTGGTGTCTTTTTGCTTATTTTTTTATCACTAAGAATCAGCGGGGTGCTTTCTTCTGACTGACATCAGTGACGTAGAACGTCTTCCTGAAAATATACGTATATAAAAAAAGTTTATCTTGTAAATCTCTGCACATTTTTAGAGATTGTCAGTCCTGACTTTCCGTCTTTCATTTTTCTCCTAGTCAATCCAGGTAAGTCTGTTTTCTAACAGCCTTAATGAAACATGTTCCTGGTCGAACAGCCTAATCGTCAATATGTACGCGGTTACTTCACGGTAGAAGGGCTTCGGAAAGAAATTTGACTCTCCCTTCAGCAGTGGAAGAAAGGGTAACGCAAGACAGCCTGACAGTAAAGAATGTTTTGAGACCAACAGGAACAAAGACAGAGCGGGACAAAACAGAATAAACCTTGTTGTCTAAAATAAGGGCATTATATATATATATATATATATATATATATATATATATATATATATATATATATATATATATATATATATATATATATATATATATATATATATATATATATATATATATATATATATATCAAGATATCTTCTACGGACAATTAGCAGATGGCAAGAGAGCAGTTGGGCGACCACAGCTGAGGTTCAAAGATGTGTGCAAGAGAGATGAGGGCACTGGACATGGATCCAGCAACATGGAATGATGAAGCTGCCGATCGCACTATGCGGCGATGCTATTTACGGCGCCACCTCAGATTGAGCGAAAAGAGGCTCACACAACAAGCAGAGGAGGGGAGAAAACGCCGAAAGGAACACCAGGAAAATAAGCAGCTGAGGGCTGCCACCTCAGGGGCGCATTCCCATAGTCAGTTATGACTGAAGGGGCTATTATTATTACATATATATATGATAAACAATATTTTTAGTGTTGCCGTCTGGGGCAAACATAAATAAATGTTTGGTGTCTCACTCCTAAGCAAGCTGGCTGTCCGCGCGAAAAGCAAGGATTTTCTACGTTAATAGCATGCTATCGAAAGTGACTTATTGGGTTGCGCGTTGTTTATTCTAATTGCAAATGCAAGACGCACAAAATACAAATGTCTCTTAAAATCAAAAAGCATGTTAGTAATAATCAGAGGAAATCGTGGAATTAATGCATCCTCTGGCACAAACTGTTAATATTTTTGCTTCTGTCACGAGGCTCATAACACATAATCTGGCTCCATTAGGCAATTTAGGCGGATCAATATTTCGCAGCAACATTATCAGTGCACCGATTTTTAAAATTAAGTTGTGCTGTGATATTCCAGTTGATTCCTTTGAGTAGAGGAAGTCAGTCGGATAAAATACAACCTGTTAGTCATTAATGACAGTGTCAATGAATTGGTGTGTTGTGGCAAGGCCTAGCAACTGATTGTGAATTTGGAGATTAATATTACAAATCCGTTTTTTTTTATTTACTCCAGAATCGCCTGCTCGCAAAGCAATTTATGATTTCTAAAGTTGTTATGAATGTTCGGAAAAACGTTGTTTTGTAATTCTTGAACTGACATTTTTCTTCTTCGTTTGAGTTCAGACGTCAACGTCAATACGTTCAAAGAAAGCAGTGGTTAGCTTGAACTTATATGACCATATTGCAAAATTTCGGTAGAAACGAAATCAAAGTCGTTGTATGATTCGTAGGAATTTTGCCATCACCAGTTGATGAGTAAAGTTATATGTAGCTGTTTCTCCATGTAAATAACGTCGTATATTGGTGGGCAGTGGTATTTTCTGAATGCGTCTTCAAAGGTGTGATGCTCTGAGTGCATTATGCAACATATGAGAGCTCTTGAAGCTCTTGATCTGACTTTGCAAAATATTAGGGGAAACACCCTTCAATAGAAGGGGCTGTGGTAGTGCTCTCATGTGACTTTCGTCAAACATTACCGGTCATTCCGCGATCAACACCTGCGGTCGAGCTAAATTCTCAACCTAGACACTGGATCTGTTGGTTAAGTTAAGGAGGCGCATGTTCAAATATGAAATACCATGGAATTTGGAATAAGTATATTTTGTGTCTTTTTAAAATTAAATACTGCCTCTTATTGGCGAAGCGCACCCCGTTCAACCTAGATACTGGGTCCGTTGGTTATATTAGGGCGCATATTTCCTTTTTACCAAAGAAATTTACAAAAATATGTATATTGTAAGTCTCTATAACAGGTCTCTCAGTCTGTTTGACCTGTGGCCGGGCTTTGACAGTAATTATACCGGGTAACTTTTAGGCTGAAAAGGCAAAATTTATTACTTACCCTCAGGCTATGGTCCCCTTATGTATATAAAATGATTAATGTTCGTCCATTCTTAGCTGAAAGAGTTCACAAAAGACGCTTTAAGAGTAACCTAGCAACATTTAAATTCTAAGCGGCAAAAAATTATCCAACTTCATGTCTTGGACCTTCAGGTAATAAGATAATTGCAGGATTTGTCACGGGTGTCACGGATTGCCTCCCCTACTTTGCAGTAGTGGTTCAACAGTGACCAAAACTCAAGAGTATATACAGTAATCTTGGCTTCCAAGGTATCTACCTGAGCGCATAATTACTCTTGGCAGAGATGTAGATAGAAGATTACTGACCCTTCTACCTGAAGGGAGCATTCTCAAGATATTTCCAGAAGTCACGAACAATGTTGCATTGGGCTGAACAATTGTTAACGCATTATATTTGGTCCGTCGCCTTATGTGAAGGGTTTAAGAAGTGGTTTAGCCCGTTCAAGCCTCCAGTTGGTGTAATCCAACGAAATCCCTCTTATAAGGTATAGCTCTGTTTAGTGTAAATATATGTCTAAGTATTTATATATAGATTAAATAGTCTGGTTCATACGTTTGCTTTCATACATATAACTAAATCAACTATTATTCTTTAGTTTTAAAACAACAGGTAACAAATTTAATAGTGAAATAGTCTTTAACAGGTTAAAATAAATATGGAAAGATTAGTGGAATTTTGATGGATATAAAGTTCTCGTCATTGAGACGTAGGTGGAAATTTAACTTTATACTTAACGTTTAACTGAAATGTTCTTTTTGCTGGTGCCTTTTAGTTAGCACTTAGCTTGTATGAGTGAGTTCTGCAGCTGTGGTTCATCAATTCTGTGATGACGAAAGCCTTCTCCACACTCGCTTCCACTGTAGGCGGTTATGGTGGATGCTTGTTTCTCACACTAGCGGCGTTAGTACCACACATCGTCTGATGACTTGTAACCACGAACTTTAGACACATAGAAAGAAACAAATTCCTGCTAAGTACATTTGTTCGCCGCAAACTAACAGGCCCATTGTCATTCGCTTCCCCCACCAATGTTAACCTCTCAGAAGAATTAAATTCCCGAGCACACAGTGTAACTCAGGAAATATGATGAAAATTCACCCATATCCTTCTGGGTGTTAACTAGGAAATTGCGTCTGGAGTGCGTGAAAAATGAGTTGCCTAAATTACAATTTAAAAAGTACATAAATCTCACAAGATAATATGTTACACTGGAGGCACATATGAAGTAGTCATCACTCATCACTGCTCTGGGGTCGCTCTGCTGTCGGGTTTCCAGCACGACTAGTCAGAAACAATCACTAGCTCTTGCTGTGGTGGTTCATGAATACACTATTTTCATATGTTGAGGTTGCCAGCCTCATATATATATCCACTAGCAAGAAAATATGTTAAATTCACGTTTGTAATAGAAATGTTCACCACTTACTTCAAATCGTTGGTAATACACAATCTTCCTTGCACAGGTTTTCAGATGAACGCGAGCAATGTCGGTGCATATGCTCTCGAATCAATTTCGTCTGAGAAATTCCTCTTATGACGGTGTTCTGTGGCACACTTGGCCTGGGAAACTAGTAATTCCTCTTCGACGGGTGTTCTGCGATACACTTGGAATGGGATATTATTTCTCTTATGACTGATGATCCATTTCCTAGGTTTCCAGTCTTGTATTTATAAAGTCCTGGTCCTGAAGTTTTACAGTCTGTGTATTTAAATATGCGGGTTTACTCTTAGGGTTTCAGAGTTGTCCAAATACTGTCGATCTGTCACTTTTGAAATAAGAATTCTAGGTCCGATCCTTCTCGTCCTGGCTGTTGGGAGTTGCTCGTATGAAGTTGCGAAGCTGTCTGTTCTGTGTTTCTGAGTTCACTAGATTGTATCTCTCATTCTCAGTTCAAATCACAGATGGTGTTTCCGCCGAATGTTCCAATAGAATTCATTGTATATTCCGGCTCTCACTTTAAACCAATCAAATCTCCCTAGCACTGTTTGTTTGGGGAACTTTTAATTCAAAATATCCCCTCGCGTGTTTTAATATTAAATTTAAAATTCCACATGTGACCTCTTTATAATAATAAGTAATATTGTTCCGGCTGCACCTATCTGCCTCCCACAATATTGTGACCATGTTTTCCTGGCGTAATGTCTTCCGCCAAGGTGTCTACCCCGAAAGGTTATCCAATTATCGCTTTCATCTGAGTGCCACCGCCAGAGAGATGTCTGGTCAGACAATGTTGTTTTTTTATCGTACGCACAATACAAGCTTGTGTCAACAAATTGAGCAGCTTTTCGCTGGGGTCAAATGTTGGACCAACGCGTTTCAAACGTTGGTCAGACTGAGAGAATAGATAAGCGTAAGACCGGTATAATTACCTGGTATTATGGCTGTTATGATTAAAATTAATAACGATTATGTACGTATTATAGTAAGCTCGACAGGGCTCCTTTTCTGAAAGTTTTATACGGAATTACTCAATAATAAAGGAAGTGACGTCATACCGATATGGGGTAGAAGCAGGCGCGAATTTGAGCAGTGGTTTTGGTGATCGTCCCTAGTTTATTCTCAGTCAGGAAGTATATTATGTCAACGATGTCTATTGTACGAAGACAATAAAATTGTGAGAATGCCAGGACAGCGTCTCGTTAGCGAACGGACTGCCTGATGACTTTATGAAGACTGCATATTAACTCATTTGCCTTTGTGCCTGAATATCTGTAATGGAACGGTTTTAATAAATGCCATTAACTTGTGAAGCGTCTACTGTAAAAGAGGTGTTGTCAACTAAGTGACTTTAAATTGATACGTGTCCGTCACATGCCCCTATCTCCATCTTGGCCCCGGATACATCATCCGAATAATATATTTGATTAACGGCACGCATCAGTGGATGGGAGTCCATAAGCCGGGATCTGAAGTGCCCACTTTGAACTGCGTATAAAATACTCAAGAAAAATATTTAAGTCTGAGGACATTTTTTTAACGTATACGGTAGAATGCCTAGCCGCCATTTCTACAAGAGTTGCCGTCTGCAGTCGAGTCTGACAGACCTTATGTGAATTAACTGTATTTGCCACGTAAATTTGCAAGTTTTCAGGCTTCATTTCAAGTAATCAAGATTTTTCTCCAAGAATACGTAGCTACTTTGATATTTTCTGCCCGATGATGGCGTGTATTCAAGTATTTGTCGAAGAAATTTTTAAAGATGTCAACGTACAAAATGGCGTGCCTGCTTGATTGTGAGGAATCGTGAAGTGTTCTAAACCTAACCCTGGTCTCTGCTTTAGTGAATCACTGTTCTCTGTGGCTCAGACTTTGGACACAGGAGGAATTTTTTTTCAAAAACAGATACGTAAATTTAGTGATTCACGCAGCTTGTGTTTGAAAAATTTATTTGGCAGGGTTCATTTTTTAAATTTGTTTTATGTATATCTGTATTTACATGTTTGTATATTAAGCGGGTTGGTTGGAGGAACTTATGAATTCACTATACCTCATTGACGGTCGTGAATTCGTAGGCGTTCTTTAGTTTTTGCATCTGATTTTTTCAACTTAAGGGGCCGGCGAACATGGCTGCGTGTTACTGCCTTGAGTGAATTAACCAGATTCATTATTTGTCTAGTTGTGAAGGTTCTGTAATTTTGTAAATTTGTATTTGTTGTCAAATTCATTGTATTTTATTTTATTTATGCTCAATTATTGTTTGTAAATTTGTTCATCTATTCTTGCTATCCTTCAGTTATTAGATGTATTATTTGTTGTGAAATTGTGCTTGTAGCGTCATAAGTGTGGTACAGCTAATTTTTTTCAATTTTCTACAGTTCCTAAATTTCTTCCTTGGTTCATTCATTAGTATTTTCTTTTGTTGGCTCTTTCTACTGTTCTCCTGTAATCTTGTTTGTAGTGCTATTTTTATTGCTCCTACTGTACCATCTATAGTTCATTGCAGTTGATTGATATTAATTGGTGAAATGTTTGTTGGTGATATTGATCACAGAGTAAAAATATATATTAATTGTATTATTATTGGACAATTTTTAGTCACAATAATAGTGAATTATGGCTACCCTGGAATATTTATTAAGATTTGGAAGGAATTTGACATGGAGGGTGACGCTTTAAGAACCTTTGCTCTCTTTGAGCATGCAAAGGAAGTGAAGAGGTTAGACGACATAGCAAGAGAGGAGAGAGCCTTAGCTAGAGATGAGAAAAAAAGAGAGGAAGAATTAGTTGTAGCTGAAAAGAAGAGACAGGAAGAATTAGCTGAAATAAAAAGAAAGTAAGATGCATACGCTCAAGCACTTGACCTTGAGGAAAAAAAATTGGCCTTTGCTCAGAAGATGGCAAAAATTGAATTGAAAAAATAAGATTTGAACATAAACATGTTCATCCAGCAGGCAAGGAGGCTGAAAGGAAAGACCATGCTTCTACTTTTAAATTAAATTTGCCCAAATTTAATCTCAATATAGATGATATTTCGTGTTTTTAAATAGATATGAAACATGTTGCCAGATTGATAGAGCTACGTGGCTCAGCAGGTTAATGAGTTTATAGTTGGTGAGGCTCTTACTGCAGTCTGCACCTTGGATGATAATACTATAAATGATTATGGTGCTGTGAAGGCTTTATTGCTAAAAAAATATCAACTGGAAAAAAATGGATACAGATTGAAACTGCAATCATTGTTGCCTGATTCAGCCAAAGATTTTGCTGAATTTTTTTCATCGTTTAGCTTTGTTTTTCTATATGGGTTGATTTATCAAAAATTGATAAAACTTTGATGGGCTGACCGACTTAATTTTAGGAGACAGAGTGCTGTCTTCAGTCAGTGGTGGTGTTTTGTTATTTTCACAAGACAGGAAGCCTGAATCATTGACTGCTTTGGAAAGTCTTGGACGACAACACCAAATTGCACATCCTGGAAGAAATCTTAGCAAGGCTAACATAAAGGATTTATTGCCAGTGGTATCAGCTAGAATTATGATGTACAATCCACCCAAACAAAGATCAAATAGTGTGGATAGAAATTTTCGATTGAATCGAAATAATAATACTGAATCTTTCAGAGGGAGGTATAATTTTAACAATAGGTCACAGCAACTTCAAAGAAATTTCCAGTCATATGATGATGGATATATACCTAAACGGGAGCCGCGGTGGTGTACGGGTTACCAAACTGCGCTGGCGACCAGGTGACCCAGGATCAAACCCGGGCGAGAACGTTTGAAGATTTATCGTCGACCGGTATTTGGAATAGATTAACTCGAGCCCGGGCGAGGACACTTGAAGGAGTGTCGTCGACCAGGGACTGGCGGCTCCTGAGCCGTTCCAGCTCTATTGGGTACCTCTGAATTCGGCGAGTATCTGCCTGAATGGCGAAGGACAACTGTCTCTGTACAAGAAAAAACAGGGATACTCACGTAAAAATCAGTCTCAAGTTAGACACTCTAATTTGAGATTTCGCCTCGAGTAATAGCGGGCGTACGCAAAAAATAAAAACCATAAAAAAATAATTTAAAAAATATACCTCAACAATACTCTTCCAGACATAGCAGGGATTGGAACAGACGTGGATACAATTTCCAATCAAACAGAGGACACCGGGCATTCTATTGAAACAACGGCAATAATTACAATAACAGGAGTTTTCAACAGAACAATAACTTTCGACGTTCTCGAAATACTGAACGTTCCAATGCAGGTGTGCATCAGGGTGAAAATAATACAGTTCAAAATGTCAAAAATAACAGTGTTGCTTCTCTTGCCAATGCATGTACTGTGGACTTGTCCAATAGTACTAATTGTTCTGAATTTAATTCTTTTTTTTTCAGCTAGAGGGAGTTCCTAGGCTCCTGTGTGGACACCCTTTGCCAGTCATGTCCTCTGACGATGGGACAGGTTCACTAGTATTTAATAAGGGTTTTATAAACAACCAAGTTGTTTCAGTGCTTCGGGACACTGGATAACTACTGTAGGGGTTCGAAGATCATTGGTGGACCAAGCTGATTAAACAGGCAAATAGGTCAAGTGCATCACATTCTGGGGCACAGTTGAATATTATCCAACTGCAGAAGTATTTTTAGATACCCCTTATTTTAAAGGAAAGATTCTAATTTGTCTGTTGGACAAACCAGTCGCTGGGATAATTTTGGGGAATATCCCTGGACTTCATGAATGCACTAATGCTGATATTTTAAATTGGGAACAGCAACATTTGCTGATGGCAAATGCTGTCACTACCATAGCTCAGTCTCGTGGAGAGTTGAATAAACAGGTACAAATTGAAGAGGTGACTGATGGGGATGGGACTAATGAAGATGATTTACAGGTTGAACTTACTGACAAAGAATCATTTATAAAAATGCAAAGTGAAGATGATTCGTTAAGAAAATGTTTTCAGGTTGCCAAGTCTGATGATGTAGTGTATAATGATAATTCATTACACTGGTATACATTCAAGAATGGGATATTGATTCGAAATTGTAAAGATCTAACATGAGTTAGAAAACAAATTATGGTGCCTTCTAATTTGAGAACATTTGTATTACGGCATGCTCACGATGTTAATTATGCAGGACATTTAGGGATTGCCAGGACAAAACAGGGTTTTGTCTCATTTCTTTTGACCTGGGGTGACAAAGGATGTGAAAAGCTTTTGTCGAACATGCAAAACTTTCCAAGATGTAGCAGCAAAATGCCACAAGCATGATGTGCCTATCCAGGCGTCAGCCATTTCTTTGCATCCATTCGCAAAAATGGCAATCGACCTTATAGGTCCACTAACAGTCACGTCAGCTAGAGGTCACCGTTATGTGCTAACGTGCATTAATATGTGCACACGCTGGCTAGAGGCTATTCCTCTAAAAACTATATCTACTACAGAGGTCGCTGATGCACTATTTTTTAATTTTCAGTCGATTGGGTTTTCCATATTATCAGATCGGGGAACTCAGTTTGTTTCTGAAGTTATGACTAAAGTTATGAAGGAATTCGAGATAGACAGATCACTTAGTAGTGTGTATCACCCAATTTCAAACGGGAAAATTGAGCGGCTCATTCGCTGTCTTAAATAAATGCTAGGCAAAGTAACAGCGAAATACCCGCAGGACTGGGATTGAGTGCTCTCAGCTGTATTGTTTGCTTATCGTGAGATACCGAACGAACATACAGGATTTGCGCAGTTTGAGTTAGTCTTCGGTGCTAAACCACGAGGGCCCATGTCTATACTGAAACAGTTATTGGTTGGAGCTGACATGCCTGAGGATGTCCAAACCTCCTACCAATACGTGATTAACCTTAGGAACAAAAATTATCGGCGCATACCAGATAGCTGTAAAAGCGTCAGAAAAAGCTAAACTTAAAGCAAGATTTTTTGTTAACCAGAATAGACAGCTGAGCCAATTGTGGCCAGGTGATGAGGCCTATGTATTGTTACCCAATAAGGACAATAAATTACTTGTATCTTGGAGAGAACCATATACTGTACTTGAAAGATTGTCAGATGTTGACTACATTATATCTATTAAAGGAAAGGAAAAGACCTTTCACATCAACATGCTGCAACAATTTCATTCTCGTCCTCCACATCTTAAACCAGTTTTTAAGGCTATCGACGAGCCTATTGATCGTCGCTCTTCCTTAACTGTCACACAGGAAGAGCTGTCTGAATTACCTAATATTCCTGAGCCGCTTTTGTCTCTGCCTTCTTTACCTCTTTCATCTACTGAGACTTAGAGAGATATTTATATTTCACCACATCTTGCTTCATATAAGAAGGATCAGGTTTCTCTTTTACTACAATCTTTTCCTGACGTGCTCACATATATTCCTGGGCGTACAAATATCATTGAACATGATATTCTACTTACGGATTTCATACCATTCAAGCTTAAACCTTATCCTATCTCGGTGCATTTTCAATCACAAGTACAAAACGAAATAGAGTATATGATAAAATTAAACATAATTTCTCCATCTCAATCTCCATACAGTGTTCCAATGGTTTTGATTAGAAAGAAAGACAAATTCATTTGGATCTGCATTGATTTCAGGCGTTTAAATGTTATAACTATTTCGGACTCTGAGCCTCTACCTTTGTTAGATTCTTTGTTGGATAGACTATCTACAGCAACCTTTTTCAGTAAATTTGATTTATCTAAAGGATATTGGCAAGGGCCTCTGTCGGATAGAGCCAAACCTTACACAGCTTTTGCTACGCCTTTGGGATTGTTCCAATTTAATTTTATGTCTTTTGGTCTAGTTAACGCTCCTGCGACCTTTGTTCGTATGATGAGAAAAAAGTTTCTCTAGTCGTGATGACATCATCACCTACATTGATGATATTTGCCTTTTCCATGAATCTTGGGATGAGCATGTTCTTGGAATGCAGTCTTTGTTAAATACTCTTCGTCTCCATCATCTTACTGCGAGACCTTCTAAAACTCAAATAGAATTCACTAAAATTTCTTTTCTTGGTCACAAAGTGGGAGGCGGTATTCTTGAGCCTGAGGATTATACTATCTCCAGGATCCTGAATCTAGAAATTCCTAAGAAAAAAAAAACATGTTCGCAGTCTTTTGGGTCTTGTGGGATTCTACAGAAAGTTCTTACCTAATGTTTCAGAAATTACCTCAGTTTTGTCTTTGTTATTAAGGAAGAACTCTCCAAATAAGATTGTTTGGACTCATTCTTGCGGTGAGTCATTACACTTATTGAAATCTTATTTCTCTAGATCACCAATTTTAAGATTGCCTGATACTAGACTTCCTTTTATCCTTAGGGTCGACGCCTCTGGTTCGGGGATCGGCGGTACATTTTTGCAGGAATTCGAAGATTGTCTTTATCCAATTCTGTATGTCAGTCGTAAACTGACATCAACAGAATAAAATACCCCGTCGTCGAGCGGAAATTACTCGTGGTGGTGTATTGTTTTGCAAAATTGCAGCGCTATCTTATTGGCGCGAAATTCTTCCTATAAACATACCAAAGGGCGTTATCGTATCTTAACTCTTTAAGTCCCAATCGACTTTATATATCCTCAGGGGTTAGACGCGCTTGGCCCAATCAACTTTATAAAGCGTTTAGTATATGTGCCTCTGTTTGAGACTATTTCTAATTATAACTACACACAAACCACCCAAAACGTCATTTCCGACTGCAAGTACATTCTTTTAAATACCGCATGTGTTTAAGAGTGAACGGGTTTTTGTTTTGAGATATTTATTTAAAAATGCACCGGGGTGGCCATTTTTGCTTGGGCCAAACCAACTTTTTTGCTTGGGACTGAAAGAGTTAAAACTGCCAAATTTCGTAATGAGAAAGCAGCCAGAGCAGCACTCGCTCTCCAGTCATACGAATATGAAATTCGTGCTATAATAGGCAGTCAGAACGTAGTAGCATATGTTCTATCAAAGTGTGTGAAAGACCCACTGTCAGCTAACAACACTGGAAATGCAATTCTGATGTGAATTTACGATAGACTTATCAACTTACTTCTCCGCAAGTTGACCAATAGACAGTGTACCATAAATACACATATTTTGCTGACGATGCTTGTTCTTGCTTGAATCTAATGAAAAATTACTACTACTTAAAGAGGATATATGAACATACCCTGTGATGAACACCAAGATTGAATTCTATCATATTGCTTCATCAATAATTTGGAAGAAATCGCTCAGTAACTCTATTGATAATGGTTACATGTATTGACCATGATCACTCATCACATGATGATGATGAATCCTGAGATCGTCAATTGCAAGTTGTAACTTTTTTTACTCACCTCATTACATGGAGGTCTTGAACTTTACTGACTGTTTCCATACAAGGTTTATGTGCATAAAATACGCATTAGTTGATGGACTACGAATAATCTGACAGTTGAGTCCTTTGAATGCGATGATGTATTTATTCCATACGTTCTGAACATTGAACAAACGTTAGGGGATTTAACTCATGAATGCCTCTCATGAACAAAGGGACATAACTTAATAAATCTGAACGTAAGCTTTTAAATCTATATCAATGTGGCATGGAACAATATTGATTAACTTTAATTCTTAAAGGAACCTACATTATAACGTTAAGGATAATCATGGACATAGAATTTGTGCGCGATTATAAATATTTTCGCGGAACTTTAGTTGGTTATTATTCAACCAGTACGGCGATGCTTTAAATACGGTGCTTTAATTAGCTGCTGATTAGTTTTATTTAGCTTGATGAGATTCTGTCTTGGACATAAGTCATTACTACACTCACACTAATTATACAAATGAACGTTATAATTGTTCTCACAACAAGTTCGCGATTTATACCATACATCAGCGTATTCTTACCTGATTGGACGCACAACGTTGTCATGTTAAAAATAGAATTTTTTAATTGACACAACAGTATGCTTTTTAGTACAAGTACTCAAGATGTACACATGACTTTAATCTTTTCGCGAATGGTGATGCATTCATTCACATTACTAATATGATTGTCTGCCTAAGTTCATCTATTTACGCTTTTAAAAGTATGTAGATTCTATAATACTTTGCATTATTGCTTTTAACTAATCAGTTAATTATTTGACTACTGAAACGGGACTTGACGGATAGGTGTTATTGGACGGTGTGAGGTATGTGAGTGCATGTATTGCTACCATAATTTGTTAATGTGTTGTAAACACTTAGTCATGGCTGCTGTTAAAAGGATTTTGTCCTTAGTAGACATTGGCGATGGTTCCAATATCATTGTCCTCACTTTTAATGTTAAATTGCCTACCCTATGGTAAAAACCTGGGTGCTATTCTAGTTCTTACTTACAGTGAAATTTGATGTTACCATATTTCACTCTGGTAATTTTATATTCACAGCACAGAAATAATGAAAACTTTGTTTTCAATATTTTTTGCGGTGGGGGGTGATGTTGTGATTACAATTCATAACGATTATGTAATTATTATAGTACACTCGACAGGGCTCCTTTCCTGATAATTTTATACGGAATTACTCAATAATAAAGAAAGTGACGTCATACCGATATGGGGTAGAAGCAGACGCGAATTTGAGCAGTGGTTTTGGTGATCGTCTGCTAGAGGAGATGCAGCGCGTATTTTGATGTGAGCGGACGCATGTCTACAGTGTTTTTCCTGCATTGTACAATCACTAGAGCATCATCCGAATAATATATTTGATTAACGGCACGCATCAATCGTATGAACCTTGCGGAACGTAAACAATTCTGCGTGTAAAGCAGATACGTCCGTAGAGGAGTATAGTGTTAGAGACTTCACCCTACTAGATTCAGCATAGAGAGTAAAAGGAATGAATGAAAGGTCAAAAAATTGCCAAATAACAACTGATCTGAATGGGCAAAAGAGAAAAATGAAAAAAATGATACTGACGGAGGACGTGAGATCGCACAACCGTATCGTCACAGCGGGTTGCCTCCCCTTCGCTCTGCAGTAGTGGTCCAACAGTGCCCAAAACCCAAGAGTAAATAATGTGGGTCTTCAAATGTGTCTACCCTCGTACAAGATTACTCTTCGCAGAGTTGAAGGTAGAAGGATAATGATGCTTCTACCTCAAGAGTGTTTTCTCAAGATATTCAGAAAAGCGAGAACAATACTGGATGAGGCTGAGCAAACGTTAACTTTAGTATCTGCCGTCATCTTTTTTTGACGGATATGGTTTTCTTATAATTCGTTAACTCGGTCAAGCCCCCAGCTGAGTTAATTCAGCGAAATTCGTATTATTATTATTATATATAGCTCTGTTTAATTGCATTTAAGAAATTGTCTGAAACATACGGATGCAGTACATTCAAAATGATTAAATCAACTTTATATGTGTCTTTATACAAGTAACAAGTTTAATAATCAATTATGTTTTAACAGCTATAAAAATGAATAATTTCTTATAGACAAAGTTGTCATCACTGGGTGATGTGATGGCGTTAAAAATTGGATAGTTCACTTGGCAGCTTTTACGTTTCTACTTAGCTGCCAACGAGTTTGTCTGTTCTGCTCCAGCTGATTTCCGTACTATTTACAAATACAACTCCTTATTTTCATATAAAGTAATATATTCATAATGAATCGTACAGCCTGCCATCACCGGTGTCAATACCTTGTCGAGGTATGGCGGCTTGCGTACCCTGATTACCCCCAGAGCTATGCCAGCGGGAGTTTTACTCCTGGAAGGTTCTACCAAGCTGGACAGGTTTGCGCTGGCAGAGGTCAGACTAAAGCAGACACCCTGGTCCTCCAGGTTGGGGGTTTTAGCATAGGACTGATACTCCTGTCTATGTAAAGAAAAAATTGAAGTTACGGAAACAACAACAATGAATAAACAAACTTTGCTGCGGGACGGACATCCGGAGTCTGAGGCTCGTATGACTGTCAGTGGTGAAAGCCGAAAGGAAGCCACTGACATGAGAACGGACGTCCTGACAGCAAAACATGATACAAGAAAAGGATTTTGGAATGTCAGGACAATGAATGAGACGGGTAAACTAAAACAGGTCAAGGCAGAAATGAGAAACTATAGGTTACACATTCTAGGGATAAGCGAGAGCAGATGGACAGGGGTAGGAAAAGATAAAACAGCGACAGCAGAAACAGTACTTTACTCTGAAAGAGAGGATGGACAGCACAATGAAGGTGTAGCCACTATTCTACAGAAAGGAATAGAAAGGACATTACTGGAATTGAAACCCACCAACAACAGACTGATAAGATTAAGATTGAGAGGTAGATTCACCAATACTACAAAAATACAATGCTACGCACCAACAAATGACAGCGATGCTCTTCATCATAATAAGTCAAGGATGAATTTTACAAACAACTGCAGAAAGAAATGGAAGACACCCTAGATATGATCTTATTATAGTAATAGGAGACCTCAATGCGAAAGGTGGTACAAACAATATATATAATGAAAGAGTAATGGGGAAATGCGGCAGCGGAACAGCAAACAAAAATGGGGATAAATTAATAGGTTTCTGTAGTATTAACAACCTGGTCATTGGAGGAACACTTTTCCCACATAAAGAAATTCACAAATTAACATGGGAATCACCAAATGATCGGGACAGAAACCAGATAGACCACATCATGATTAACGGTAGATGGAGACATGCATTACAAGATGTGAAGGTAAGAAGAGGTGCAGATGTGGGAAGTGATCACCATTTAGTAGTAGCAAAACTGAAAGTGAAACTAAGAAGAGCTGGACCAACTGTAACTACACAGAAAAGGTTTGACATCAGCAAATTGAAGGACCCCCTTAACGGAAAAGCTATTGCGTCTGACATAAAGAAACGATATCAATTTGCCAAAAGTCAGGAAAAAACATTGACTGGTGATAAAGACCAGAAATTCAACACCATTTCAACAATATATAATGAAAGCAGCAAATCATGCTTGGGATTCCAGGAAAGGAAGAAGCAAGACTGGATAACACCTGAAACATTAAACACCATAACACCGAGAAAGGAAATGAAAAGAAAGAAAATAGAAGCGAAGTTCCCCAGGTTAAAGCAACTATATAGCGAACAGTACAGTCAGCTGGACAAGGAAGTTAAACGCCAAACCCGAGCCAACAAAAGGAATTTCCTAGATGATCTTGCAAGACAGGCAGAAGAGGCAGCACTGAGAAATGAACAAAGCACAGTATACAAAATAACTAAATTCATCAGCGGAAAACGAGGTGCAAACAATATTACATTAGTAAGAGATAAGCAAGGAAATCTCATCACGACAGCAGAGGGACAGGAAACAAGATGGGCAGGGCACTTCAGAGAAACTCTGAACAAGGAACCACCAGAGACACAATTGAATGTTCCTGAGGCTGAAAACGATATAGATGTAAATACAGACATTCCACGAAAAGAAGAAATCATCACAGCAATCAAAGGGTTAAAGAACGGAAAATCTCCTGGCCATGATAACTTAAATGCAGAGCTAATTAAGACAGACCCTGAGCTAGCAGCAGCACTATTAGAACCACTATTTGCACAAGTCTAAAAACGGAGACAACACCATCAGAGTGGAACAAAGGAATAATTGTCAAATTGCCCAAGAAGGGAGATCTTGCACACTGCAATAATTGGAGAGGAATCACTATTCTCTCAGTTCCCAGCAAAATACTAGGCAGGATAATTATACAGAGAATTTCAAATGCAGTAGACCACAAACTGAGGAAAGAACAAGCAGGATTTAGAAAGAACAGAAGATGTGTAGATCGTATATTCACTCTCAGGAACATTATAGAGCAGTGCTCAGAACGGCAAAAATAGCTGTACATTAATTTCGTTGATTTTGAAAAGGCTTTTGACAGCATACATAGGTACTGTTTATGGAAAATACTGAGGGCTTATGGAATTCCAAGCTGCATAGTGTCAATCATAAAAAGCCTCTATGCCAACTTTACGTGTAGTGTTGGGCAGAGCAACCTAACCTTTGAGGTAAAGACAGAAGTACGACAGGGATGCCCCTTATCAACCACTCTATTTTTAACAGTCATAGATTGGGTGATGCGCCAGACAACAGAGGGCAGTCCAAGAAGAATAAGATGGACTACATTTTCAACATTGGAAGATGTGGAATATGCAGATGACATTGCACTACTAGCACATTCACATCAACACATCCAGGAAAAACGGATAGACTTAATAAGTTTAGCCAGCAGGTGGGCTTGAACATCAATTTAAAGAAATCAGAGGTCATGACGCTCAATGTGAGCAACATTGAGCCCATATAAGTAAGGAATCCGCAACTGTACAGACAGACACCTTCACATACCTAGGATGCATAGTAACACCAGACGGCGGGGCAGGCAAAGACATCAACATCAGAATGAATAAGGCAAGAACAGCCTTTTTTAGCCTAAACAACATCTGGAAGTCCTCTCAATACAGCACAAGCACAAAATTAAGATTATATCAGAGCTGTGTGCTTTCTGTGCTTCTCTGTGGTGCGGAGTGCTGGCGAGTTACAGAGAAGGAAATGTCGAAATTGTCCTCTTTTTACACAACATGCCTAAGAAAAATTCACCGAATCTGTTGGCCGAATACCATCCCCAACCAAGATCTGCTTACTCGGAGCAAGCAAGAGGACATGCACACCATCATAGCTGGCAGACGCTGGAGCTGGGTTGGCCATGTCCTCAGAAGAGACCCCGATGACATCACAAGAACAGCTATGCTATGGACCCCTGAAGGAAAACGAAAGAGAGGCCGACCAAAAACAACCTGGTGGAGGACTGTGGAGGCTGAGATGCAAAGAATGAACCAGAGTTGGGACACTGTACGAAGGATGGCCGCCGACCGAGCAAAGTGGAATCAATTTGTTGTTGCCCTACACGACGCCACTAGGCGTGATGGCCCCTGACTGCTTTGACGGTCGGCGGCTAATGATCAATGAAGAAAGAAGAGTCGTACAGGACGGAATTATGTCATGTCGAGTCTGCCAGCAAGTCAATAATCTATCGCCTGTAACTCCCAGGTAAACACAATTCGTCCTATTACCATCTGGACGAGAAAATCACATTCGCCTTATCAGCGATTAAACAAATTCGCTGAGCGATTTTTAGTGTGAAACAGGCGGTCTGGTATACGAAAATATTTATCACAGGATTGTCGATTAGTGTTGTACACTCCGGCTACTCTTAACAAGGTTAAGCGGGCAAACAAACATGACGACTTATTACGTATTACTATGATTTGAAAATACCAAAAACCTGCTTGACAGCAGAGAAAGAAAATGTACCGACCACTGAAAATTTCACGTAATCAGTACTCACAACAAATGCAACTGACTACTGCCGGAGAGGAGATGAGAGCGACCCAATAATTCCGTCACAGGATAGCATTTGAGAAGTCAAATGTAAAATTCCCTTACCTCATAGAACTAAAGGTGTCCATAGCCTGAATCGGACAATCAAATGGGCCCATGGCAAAAAAACATGTTAAGAAACCCTGGTGTAGAAAAACGCAAAATAAATACTAGAAAAAACAGGATGGAAAGAAAAAAAATGACTGAATGTTATGTTGTGACTCATACACGTTGTAGTTTCAAGCAGCTAATACATTCCCTGCAACTTAATTTAAGCTCCCTTTGGTTCTAAATGTTTCTTGTGGTTTTTTTTTTTTTTTTTAGTCCATTTGATTTGTCTTAACAAGCTGTTATTATATTTGGTATCTTATTTGGAGCCTCGGGTTACACAGCTGTCTCCTTTGAGCAATGGAGGGAACTGTTTGCATAAAGTTGAACGGGGGGAGTCGTTTTCACACAAGCCAGAGAAGAGGATGAAATTATCGAAACAAGCAAAGAGGAAAGGCTGGCGATGAATTATAATCAAAGGAGATGTCCTTCATCATAGCACAATATTATTAGGATACTAGTTTGTTCAAACGAATCGACAGCGCTAACACTGTAGTGATATAACGGAAATAAACAGAATGCATTCACGAATGCACAAGAAGGAAAAGCCGAATAATCGACCAATTAGGCTTCGTCCTGATCAAAAGGAAAAATAAATACTAATACAGACAGTAATGTAAAACAAATAAGGAGCTATTATGCAAACTGTGTGTCTGCTTTCAGGAGATAGCCTGCAGATACACCCGAGATGTAGCACCGTTCCGCGCTTGTGTAAACATACATGGAAAATATTATCAAAATAGGAAAACTAATAGAGTGTTTAGCAGGAAACAAATGGCAAAGGTAGCAGAGCAGGGATAATAGAAGGCAGAGAAAGGTAGGAGAAGGTGTGGGAGGAGGGGATAAGTGTGGATTGGAGAAGGTTTTAAAAAGAAAAGAGAGGACATGAATGAGAAGATTAAAAATTAAAAATACAGACAAATAAACATAACATCATATTATCATCAATATTATCAGTTACCTTGTCGCTCCTTACAAAGCATGGAACCACACCTCTTCCCAAGAAGAATCTTGTAGACAAGCAATTATGTACTCCTGCAGCGCTTAGTTTCTGTAGCAATTTGTTTTAGGTAATGAGAGTGCCAGCCCCATATTAGTTCCCCTTACAACACAATAGAAGGATTAGAAGTCCTGTACATTTTTGGTTAGGTCTCTCAGTGACCCCACCCTCCTAACTAAATAATTATCTAAGTACGTCGACATAATCTATAATCATGAAGCCTTTACAACATGCGATAGAGAAAGTTTAACCTGTTCCATAAAAATGAAAACGGAGATCCAAAAGCTTTTGAGGTAGAGTAGTGGAGACATACATCAGAAAGATAAGGAATGCGTAAAAGAAATTTAAAGCCAATGCTTGAAAAGGAGCTGAAAGAACAAGAAGAAGAAGAAATGACAGTCGTAAAAGTACTAAACGACGTAGAAAAAAAAACAAGACATTTGGAAAACCTTATAAGAGAAGGATGGTCGTATGTTACCAGGATCTGGAGCAAAGAGCATAAAGATTGTAACTATTACAGCCCATGATGGTTGGACATGGAGTTTCTGCAACTTTATCCTGTAGACGAATTTTAGCCAAAAATGTCAGCAATTATGAACAAGTCAGCCAAAGTATATAATTTAAATTTTACTTAGTCATCCAAGATGGAAGAAAGTCCTCTTTTAAAGAGGCTCATAGCGCAGAACAGAGATAGCCGAAAGAAATGGCAAAGGTCTTATTTCTTGGCTTCTGACTCAATATATTTTCTTCTAAGAAAACTAGGGACAGAATTAAAAGGGATAAAAAAGATATGAAAAAATCTTGAGTGGATAGCACAGATTACAAGGACATGGCATGACTTTGTTGAAGGCCTTAGAGAGCTGTCACATTTAGGCAAGAAAAGGTGGATTCGATGATGCTCTTTTTGCTAAGAAAGCCAACGGCAGCAGAAGGAGGAAGATACATCGTTGGAAAAAAAAAATAGAAATACAGAAAATGTTTATAGAAGAGACACCAATAACTACTTTTCCTTCTCATTCAATCACAAGAGGAGTAGAGTACATATGGGCATGTTGTCGGAGTTGATTATGATGACTACATGAATTAAAAGAGTGCGAAATAACGGCATGAACATTAATTTAGCAGTGCAAAATTTCAGTTAATGGATTAACAAGGAAACAAAAACCTTACTCGCCAACATAAACAAATAAAGGGTTTTGAATATGGTATGAAACCAAATATATATAAATTCTGGCAATAGAAGAAAAACACAACGTTACGAACATGGAAATACAAAACTAGAACAGAAACGTGTTTATTAAAACAGACATACAACTTCAAAAACGAAAACACAAATAGAGTTCTTCAACAACTAAAACACAAATAGAGTTCTTCAACAATTAAAACACAAATAGAGTTCTTCAACAACTAAAGCACAAATAGAGTTCTTGAAAAACTAAAACACAGAGTTCTTCAACAACTAAAACACAAATAGAGTTCTTCAAACTAAGAATGTACAAAAAAATAAGTATGTGTCCGCCACGTCTTAAATTGTATGGTTCCATTGTAATCTGACGTACATAGCACTTATTTCTGCTGCCTGTATCAGTTATGCTGTCACCTTTACCGAAGCCAGCACGAGTCTTCAGTATCAGAGAGCTATTATTTGACTTGTTTTCGTCGTCCGAATCTTTTCCCACAACCTGCTTCTACTTTTATATCTTTTCTACTTTTCCATCGTGCCCTCGCGGCATTTCATACATACATGTACCAAAGCAAATACCAAGAATTTTCATCTACGGCTCGTGTCATTATATATTGTTTTTAAATGTATGTACATTAGGTCTGTCCCTTTTTCTATTTTATTTGTGCTTATGTCTTAACAAAGACCTTGAAAATGTAACGTATGCCCAATGGCGTAACTAGGGTTGATGGCTCCCAGGGCAACAACAATAACAAAAATGGTGACACCTGAAAACTATTCTTTAAAGTTCTGGCTGAATTCTTACATTGGTACTCAAACTAGTTACTCGTTATAATACACAAATATAAATAAAATAATAAAAACAAAATACACTTTTATTGTTAAAAAATGAAACATATATTGATACTAATTTATTTTTATAACTATAACCACATACATATGTCTTACGTTGCCAATGAAATTTCATTTTTAGGAATAGCAAAAAATACCAGTGCATATCATATGTCAAAACTTGTTACTGGTGTTGGGAAAAAAATTCTGAAAACAACAAAATAATTGACTGTTAATTTTACTAGATATTTATAAAATGGTTTTTAACTTCTAACTAAAAATGACTTTTTCTAACTTTAACTGGTGGAAACTGGCCAATAATATCATTAAAATTTGTTATTTCAGTTTCTTCACGTTCAATGCTGATCAAGGCTAACGTATAAAGTCTCTTTTGACCCATTGTAGCTCTCGAATATGAGAAGATCTATTTTAACTTGCTAAAAGATTGCCCACAGCTCGAAATAGAAATTACAATAGTAAGCATTATCTGAACAGCAACTCTTATGTTTGGAAAAACATTTTTATCACCATACTGAACAATAAACTTGAGGAGTTTCTCCTGTGAAATCTGAACATTTTCGCGGCTTTTCAGGAGCATCTTACAATCTAGGCTTTCTTCATAGAGATAAAAATTGTCAATACCAGTGCCATAAAACTGTCCAGGTGAGACCACTTTTTTAAAGGTATGTAGGTCACAATTGCTGCTGCTTTCATTTGAGTCAAACAATTATTCTTTAAAATCTCAAAGAAATCCAAATTTTGAATCCAAATCATGTAGACGGACACATCCTGCTGCCATTACATTAAGGAGAGCCGCGGTAGCGCAGTGGTTCGATCCCCAGTTGAGGTGGGATTTTTCAGACCGCAAACGGCTCCGGGGTCGACCCAGCCTCATGAATTGGGTACCAGAGACACTCTGCGAAGGTTTAGGCGGCCGGCGTGATGCTGAGCACATCACCTCTAATGTGCCGATGGTCAAGAAAATATGGGCCTAACACCATATTCCCAATATGTCGCAATGAGCGTGTAAAGGGATCCTTTACCTTAAAATCTAGGATTTCTTCAAAGACATAAAAATCGTCAATACCAGTGCCATAAAACTGTCCAAGGTGAGACCAAATTATTAAAGGTATTTATGTCACGATTGCTGCTGCTTTCATTTGAGTCAAGCTATTATTCTTTAAAATCTCAAAGAAATCCAAATTTTTAATCCAAACCATTAGACAGACACATCTTTCTGACATTACATTACGGAGATGATCAATAGTTTCATTCACTATTCTCATATTTTCTTCTTTTGCAGCAAGTACTACATCATTGCTTTTTACACCGGGCATTTTTCTTTTTCTGTGGTGTGTTTCTACTTGCATATGACATTCACCACATAGTTAAAGACTGCTTCAAATGATTCACTAGCCAGTGATTATCGACTGCTTAAAAAAATAAACTTTGTGCTTTAAAATCATAAGCAGCAAGATCATTCCATGATATTGGAGTTGTGTTTCTCCCTCCCTCGTCTCCCTCGTTCGTCCTGAAAAGGACGTTGTTGCGTTGTGTCTGTTTACAGCGGAGCTGCGATATCTGCGCCTTTCGGCCGGCACATCCGACTTCAGCACCGCATATTTGGGACCGGGTTTGCCTTCCCTCTTCGAACCCTACTCTCTCAGCCAGACTGCAGTGATGCAGCCTGTTTCCAGGACCACCACGTGGAGGTGGAGTAGGGTCTTGGTCAGCTCTGGTTCGCTGACCCTGACACAAGCAGTCAAGCTATGAGTCGCTGACTGCATTCTCTATTACTGCATCTTTGGGAGTTGTGTTTGAAAGCGATCAATTAGAACAAGTATTTTGATAAAATCTCTAAGCAAAGTCAAACAATTAATAATAATAATAATAGCCTCTTCAGTCATAAATGACCATGGGTATGTGCCCCTGAGGTGACAGCCTTTAGCTGCTTATTTTCCTGGTGCTCTTTTCGACGTTTTGTCCTCTCTTCTGCTTGTTGTGTGAGCTTCTTTACGCCAAATCTGAGGTGGCGCCGTAAATAGCTTCGCCACTGGTGCGATCGGCAGCTTCATCCTCCCACGTTGCTGGATTTATGTCCAGTGCTCTCATGTCTCTCTTGCATACATCTTTGAATCTCAGCTGCGGTCGCCCAACTGTTCTTTGGCCATCTGCCTATTGTCCGTAGAAGATATCTTTCGGGATGCGACCATCTTCTATGCGGCGGACATGGCCAAGCCAGCGTAGTTTGCATGCTTTGAAGGCCAGCACGTGACAACGGCTCGACATTTGTCACTTTAGCTTTCCGAGAAATGCCGAGGATGTGGAGTAGACACCGTTGATGGAAGGTTTTGAGCCTTCTTTCTTGCTTAGCATAGGTTGTCCATGTCTCGCTGCCATATACGAAGTGTGCTGGTGACGCAGGCGTTATATACCGTGGCTTTGGTTTTCGTTGTATGCTTGGAGTTTCCTTAATCACGCGATGTGAAGCGGGCAAAGGAAGCTGCAGCTTTGCCAATGCAACTATCAATTTCTGTATCCAGTGAGAGTTTGTCATTGATGGTAGGCCTCAAGTGTGTGAAGTGGTGCACCACTGCTAATTGTCGCAGAGAGATTTATGATTAATAAATTTCTATATCTTTTCTTTATTCTACCCGTGTCTTCTACTTTATTATCGCTTTTTTATCCTTTCTTTTTTTTTCGCATTCGTCTGATTGTGAAAAATAAAACTCTCCCATTCATACCTTCGCCTGTCTCTTTTCTTATGTCGCAACGCATTTTTATTGCTGTTAAGCTAAGTTCTTGAGTAGACCGAATAGTGTGAAATTCGTTCTCGACAGACATAAGATGGCAGACAAATCGTCTAACATTTTCATCTGACACGGCGCTGTTGGTTAAGTTTCTTGGTGTTAGGTGTGAGAGGCGCCAACATGCATCGCTGGGAAATGACCATTGGTAGCGGCAAGCGTGAAACGCGTCTGGCAGTTTCAGTGCCGTCGTCGGAGTTTTACGTAGGTGTTAAGACGGGAACTATTTCGGGTTTTCGAGAATTAGGAAATCATTTCTTTTCATAAGATATAAACCCCAGTAGTTTAGACTTAATTCATTCAGTACTCCGCAGTCAAGACTAGAACATCTAGCGTTCGATTCCTAAGATCTCTGTTGATAGAAGCATCATTTAGTTGGTCGATTGCCATCTAGCTTTCGATTCCTAAGATCTCTGTTAATAGAATCATCATTTAGATGGTCGAATTGGATATAGCTCTTAGTAGTTCTGTGTTGAGGTAAATATTATTATCTAGTATTTTGTGAGTGATTTAAGTGGTAAATCGCCTATTTTATTTTCACTAGGTAGATGTCTGCGCAGAGGGATTAAATTATAAGTCTGTTATATTCTCTAGTTGACGTGTTACAGTGGAAAGCAGAATAAATTATTATTTCTAGCTTAAACTCATGCAGCTGTAAAAAAATTTAATTAAATTGCTAGTAACCAGTCCGAGTAAATTGTAACTAACTTATAACTGCACTGAGTCATCATTAAGTATTGACGGAATACGTAGGTATTTCTATTTCATGATGATTGATTTTTTTTTAAACGATCACAATTATTTCACTTCAGGTTTAACGTTAAGACAAGCTCTATGCTTGCAGTTATAATGTAAGTTAAAACTGTAGCGAATATTATGGTTAAGTATTTTGTACTTTTCTCTTCCTTATACAGTTTTGGGTCAGCCCAACTTTTACCAGCGGTTTTAGTACGACTGAGAGAAGTAACATTTTTATCTTTAACCACGTGGGTTTACAAGTTAACACCTGTATGGCAGTGTGTGTGCCTCCAGAAATAGACAGAGTACAAATCTCACTAACGGTTTTAAAGACTAAATGCCTATACTGGGCCCATTGAGCCAGATTATATTTCTTCACAAACTCTCATGTACATGCAGCCCTGTGGCGAGAAAAATTACAAATCATTAACATTCCGACATTTTGACTAATTGTGGTGTGACCAATAATTATCTATTGAGATAATTTACCAACCGGTCATCTTCCTAAATACCTAAGAGAAGGACAACTTCACACAAACCCAGGTAGGAAAGACTCGTTAGTCCAGAAAGATAGCTCTCATAGGAGAGACAACTCTGATGTAAAACAACTGCTGCCTTGTAGGAAGGTCACGGAAAACCGGAGGCTAGGGAAGCAGTCCCAAACAAATGCATGCTGAAGACGGATGCACTGGGCCGCAAGGCGCACAACATAGTGCAACGCAAACCGCCATGAGATGACAGACACAGATATGACTCAACGAGATAGTGCTCGACCCAAGGAGTCCCGCCAGGTGGGAAGATTGCCGGACTCCCTGCCTCGAAGGGGTCCACCCAAGGCTACTGGTGGTCACTTATCTCTGCATCGTGCAGCCAGGGCGCAGAATATTAGAGAAAATGAGACTGGACAAAACACCCAGGAAAGAACACTAAATATACTCCAATGGAATGCAGAAGGTGTCCTAAGGAAGAAACTACCGCTCACAAAAAACTACATGATGAGCAAATTGATATAGCCTGCATACAGGAAACACACCTAAATACAAACCACAGATTTTCTGTAAGAGGATATGAAACCCTCCGGCTTGATAGAGAGGGACACAAGGGAGGAGTACTCATGTTAATCAGAAATTCCTTGCCTAGCAGAGAACTTTCTGTTGCTACAAACGGTCAGGCGGAAATTATAGGAGCTGATATCACGATAGATGATCAGACCGTTAGAGTATACAACCTATATGCCCCCCCCAGATAAAGATCTTTCATTAGCCACAATGGAGATTAGGCGCACCAACTGCTTAGTTGTTGGTGATTTCAACAGCCATTCAGAAAGGTGGGGTTACACAAAGGCTGATACCCGTGGCATTGAGGTAGAGGACTGGGAGATTGACTCAAATCTACAACTCATCAATAGAGCAGATGATACACCCAGCTTCTACTCAAGAAGATGGCAATCAACCTCGACACCCGACCTTGCCTTCTCAACAGGAGGCATCAACCATAAGATCGAACTCTTTGTGCTCAACCAATTGGCGGGCAGTGACCACAAACCGATCAAATTAACGATCAATATGGAACATACACTCCACCTCCATAAACCATTACCCCGCTGGAACTACAAAAAGGCCAACTGGAACAAGTTCTCAGCACTGACTGATGAATACTGTGGTTCCATAAACACCCAAAACAAAAGAATTGGAGAAATAGTTGACGGATTTAACAAAGCAGTTCTGAAAGCTGCCCTGGAATCAATACCAAGAGGGGCGAGGAAAGATTATAAGCCGTACTGGACAGAAGAACTCAATGAACTGGAAGAACAGGTAACAGAGGCCAGAGATGTAGCAGAACAGGTCAAAACAGTTGAGGCAAACATCGCCTACAAAGCTATCTCTGCAAAATACAGGAAAATGTTAAACTGTTCAGCCAAAAATAGTTGGATCAAAACAACAGAAAGTCTTAACCTCGATAAAGATGGAAGAAAATTATGGAGGCTCGCCAAAGTCTTAAATAATGAGGAATGCAAAAATAAGGAAATAGCCCTACAACAAAATGAAAAAATACTCACAAAGAAAGAGGCAGCTATTGTTTTTGCTCAAAAATTCTCACTTGAGAGCCAGATAAATATTCCACTGGACATAAAACAGGAAATTTCCAAAGAGCAAGAAATTTACCAAAATATACCAACTGTTCCAGAAGAGCATATGACAACAAACCTCACTATGAGAGAGCTAGAGGCAGCCATCGTATCCCTTAAGCAAAGAAAGTCACCTGGAAAAGACAGGGTAACAAATGACATGCTTAAAGAGCTAGGGCCTAAGGCCAAGAAAGTACTCCTCAAGATTATGAACTATAGCTGGAAGCGTGGAATAGTACCACAAGCCTGGAAAGAAACAATACTAGTTCCAATCCCCAAAAAGGACAAAGACCGAATGGACCCCAACAGCTACAGACCCATCAGCCTTCTAAGCTGCACGGGAAAGCTTATGGAGAGAATGATCAATACCAGATTAAGCTGGCACCTCGAAGAAAAACAAATTTTACTGCACCAACAGGCAGGCTTCAGGCAACATAGGTCTACAGAGGACCAAGTCACCTACATTGCACAGGAAATCGAAGATGCTTTCCAAGAAAGAAAGCACACTTTAGCAGTCTGGGTAGATATGGAGAAAGCATTTGATAAAGTTTGGAAAGATGGGCTAAGAGTTAAAATGCTTAAATATGGAGTCTGTGGAAGAATGTATAACTGGATCAGCAACTATCTAACAAACAGAACAGCTAGAGTGCAGGTGCACGGGCAGTTAAGCAAAAAGACTACAATGGAACATGGAGTTCCACAGGGTGGGGTCATTTCCCCAACACTCTTCCTCATATATATAAATGATATAACAGAAAACATCCACAAGAATGTCCACAACTCCCTCTACGCTGATGACCTGGCCATGTGGACTTCAGAACAATACATCTCCACAGCAAGAGTGCGCATGCAGGATTCACTGCTAGCCCTTGAAAGTTGGTCCAAAAAGTGGTTGCTCAAAATAAATGAACAAAAAACTACACACACTATTTTTACCTTGTCAAATAAACCACAGCAAGCAAAGCTGCAATTAAATGGACAGGCAGTACGAGGAGATGAAACACCAACATACTTAGGAATCACACTAGACCGCCGAATGACATGGAAATCACAGATTAACAAAATACAGCTAAGGGCAAAACTTCGCATGGCCATCATGAAAAAGTTAGCAGGTACCACATGGGGTGCTGATGAGAATATCCTCAAAAAGCTGTACACAGGCAGAGTCAGACCTGCTATGGAATATGGCATCACAGCTTGGTCGACGGCAGCAAAGTCAAATTTTGACAGAGTAAACAGACTCCAAAACCAAGCAGCACGTATTATAACAGGGGCCCTAAAGTCTACACAAATCAACCATATGGAAAACATCACAGGGCTACAGTCAATGGAGGATAGACGTGACAGCAGAGTCTTAAAACAAGCTGAAAAATTTAAGAGGCTCGAAGGACACCCCATGTACCAAAGAATGAATAGGCTAGGAAGAGGCAGGCTCAAGCGAACTAACTTTGTCGCCCAAGCAAAAGAAAAAATTAACAATAATACCATACTAGCTAGCTCAGTTGCAAAGAAAATCCCAACAAGCTCAACTATCCCACTGTGGAAAATAAGATGCTTTCCTGAGTTAAAATCTGATATTCCAGGCATTGAAGGTAAGGGAACACAGACAGAAACACAAAGAAAGTGTATAGCAACCAAGTATATTGACCAAAGATTTCCAGCGAAGCTTTGGACACATGCATATACTGATGGTTCGGCAACAAATGCAGTTGAAAATGGGGGTGCCGGCATCCTCATAAAATTAAAGAATAGAATTCACTCTATGGCAATTGCCACTGGAAAATACTGCAACAACTTCTGTGCTGAAGCAGAAGCCCTGAAACAGGCAGCTGAAACTCTTATTGAATGCAAAGCACAGGCAGAAAAACAGATAGTAATCTTTTCAGATGCCCTCTCAATAATATCAGCGCTGAAGAGCCACCAAACTAAAGGATTGAAAGATCTGATAATCTCCCTTGAAAGACTGGCCGAATGCTTCAAGAAGTGCACTATCCAGTGGATACCAGCCCATTGCAACATACCAGGAAATGAAGAGGCAGATAGACTTGCTAAAGAAGGAGGTGCCTTACAGCAAAATGATATAGAGACAACTTACGCAACGGCAAAGACCACTATAAAGGCTACATTCAAGTCCAAATGGGAAAGAGAGCACCCGGGACATTTGAAAAATGACGCATATCATCAACTATCCAGAAAAGAACAGGTCATCATTTTTCGACTGCGCACTGGGCACAACAGATTGAGATACCATCTGTACCACAAATACAAAATTGGTGCAACAGATCTCTGCACCTGCGGTACCAGCCCGATGACAGTCGAACACCTGCTGCAGTACTGCCCAACCTACAGTAATGAACGGGGTAGCATATGGCAACAACCCACTTCTGTCAACGAAAAACTGTTTGGAGATGTCGGGAACCTTGAGTTGACTGCTGCCTTTATTAGAGTCATAAATGTGGAAGTCTGAAGGCGAACGAGGAAGAAGAAGAAGAAGAATCTTCCTAAATAAGGGAAACCTCGTGATTCTGACACTGTGTGCCCGCTTAAATCTAATTCTTACCTGAACTGAGTAAATTGACACTAACTTAAATCTGAAAAGAGAACTATCGCATGAAGAGGACGCTCCCCGGACCCATTGGATGAAACCAAAATCTGCAGAGCTGGGATCCGCTTCATCAAAAAGACAGACAGATTAAACGGTGTGTTTGTGTACTAACGTGCGCCAGACGGCGAACATCAGCAAGATTTTAGGTAAGAAAAGTGAGACAGGGGCCCCTGCTGAAAGAACAGAGTGAAAGCAGACTGAGTGATTTTTTTATAATATGATTCGTGCACCCACATTTTTTTTGTAACTTCATTTATACAAATTGTTGCTAAATACGGGTTTTCCTCTCTAAGGATAGATTAGGGTATACATTCTGTTCTCACTTTAGAGGGAAATCTGAGACTATAGTGTATATATCCGTGACTCTTTGGGGCTATCACTTTTCTTCTAACAGGATCGTGGACTAAACATCGAGGGAAACGATTACACCTATGGGTCTATTATACTTGTAGTAATTCATTACCTTATATGTATTTTCTATGCTTGATATTAACATTTATGCGTTGTGGTAAATTTTCCTTATGCTAATAAATTTACATAAACTTTATTCAAGCTTGTCGGTCAGCTCGTTCCAAAATATCTATATTCCATTGTTATAGTTTTTCCACGTCTGTGCGTCTAACTGTCGTCACTTATGTGTGTGTGTGTGTATGTGAGTGGAGATATATATATATATATATATATATATATTAATATATATTATAATAGACTATCTGACTCCTCTAGATCTGTTGTAGAAGATAGGCTGAAAGAGAGAAGATTCTCGATTTCAGGGACAGACTCTATTAATTTCTCCATCTCACTCGTGGAAATCTGTTTCTATTATTATCTCTCACTGCTGCTATCGCTTATTCTAATCTATTTAGAAGGGACCAACCCAAGTCTTAATTCCCCTATCAAAAATCTACTTCAGAATGGTGGCTCGTTTTCCGGGAATTGAACTCTAGTCCTGAGTAAATACGAATATCAGCTCGTCTGCAGGATAAATTTTTTTTATTCTGATATAGAGTAAGGGTGTGATGTCTTGTGAGTTTTATATCTTTTAAAATAATTTATCCCCTAGACAATCGATCTGTTTATGGGCTTGCTGAGCACACGTATAGATATAGTATTGTTTTTCCACAGCATTATTGAGTTTTATAATTTTGATTTACAGGTTGATTTTGTCGGAAGTTATGTTATATGTGGATTTTGTAATACTAAACCGCTGGTACATTTTGTGATTGTAAAAACAATCACAGGGTAGTGAAGCAGAAAGGTGTTTGAACTAAGTTAAGGAGCGCGTTCGGACTATTCGTCCTGTTAATTGCCTCCCTTACCCTAACTGTCTTCAGGGGTGAACTTGATAGTGGATTAAAAAAATTAAGGGATTTTTATTCTCCTTAAAATTTTTGGCAATAATTGTTTTGTTTCCACTGTAGCAACTTATTTTTGTTAGTGATTAATCTTAACTACCATTTATGTGGCATAGTCGCTTGCAGTTAGAGCTTTTATTGCCGATAAGCTGCAGCGATAGTTAGATAACTATTTAGGAGGAGGTATCCCAGTTATAATATATCATCGTTTGTTGATATTTTTCTCGTAAGTGGTAAGGAACCAGTGTATCCTTTTTCTCACTTCCATCTCGACTAAGTCTCAGTCACCTATTTGCGATGGCAGAGAGGGCGAAGCTTAGGCAGATCCTCAGGGACGAAGCAAGAGAAGAAGGTTTGGAAGGAGAGGAAGCGAAAGCTTTTGTCAGGGACGAACTTGAGAGATATGATGCGGAGGGGAAAGCAGCCGAAGCTAGAGAGCAGAAGAAGATGGATGAGGAAATGGAAATTCGCAGGGCGAACGAAAGAGAGAAGGAGAGATAGTATGAGGAAAGAGATAAGGAGAGACATCACTAGTTGGCGCTTATAGCTCTAGAAGTCCACAGCCGTGGTTCTGCCTCTAACTCCAGCAATGGAGAGTCTTCTCCTCATTCTTCCTTAACTGATACTTCTAACACTCAATCTCTTCAACTCAACGCTATGTCTTTTGCTCTAGAATCCTTCCCTTGTCCTAATGAGAAGATTGACACATGGTTAGAAAAATTTGAGAAAATAGCAATTCTGTACGGTTTAGAGAGGTCACGTTGGTGTATGAAACTTTCCCAGGCCCTAAAAGGGTCTGCGTATGATGTTTACTCTAAACTGGAAAGCAACCAACAAGACAATTACAACGTGTTGGAGAAAGCTTTGCTTGAGCGTTTTGAAATGAACGCTCGCAAATTTGTGCAACTCTTCCGCAACAGCAGAAAGGAGAACTCTGAAACTTTTCCGCAGTTCTCGTCTCGTTTGAAGGGATACTTGACAAAGTGCCTTGGGCTTTCACAGCTCGCCTCTACCTATGAAGGTCTTGAGGAGTTCGTTATATGCGAACAGATAAGGAACACTTTGTCTGCTGACACCCGGAGATTTTAGCTGAGCAGGGTGCAGAAAAGCTTGAAGACATATTGGAAAAGTCTGAGCGATATCAAAATGCGCTGGCCGAACTGCCGGCCACAAAACGTAAACCGACAGAAGAGCCTTTTCGAAAGAATAATCTAGACCAATCTTCTCATGCTTTTCATGCTTCTAACCAAAATAACCAGAGAGAAACTGGACCTCAAAACCCCCCTCCTGAAAAGTCTAAGTTCTACAAACACAAGTACCCCACCAACAATAAGCAGTCTGATCAACCCAACCTTCCTACATGGCAGCGTCGCCAGAAAGGACAAGGTGGCAAAGGAAAAACCCCTGATCATGGGACATATGATCAGAGCAAGCACACCGAACCTAAACGCATCGGATGCTTGCCAACAGTCTCGCAAGGCAGAATTGATGTCAATGATTCTCAACCTGTAGAGGGACAGAGAACCTCTACGCGAGGTACTGTTATTTTGAACGGTTCTTCAACTTTTTGTTTATTTGACACGGGGCTTTCTTATGATTGCATTGTCGCCAGGCACCTGGTCAAACGCGGTCAAGAGACAGGAGAAACCGTCCAACTTTGTGGAGTTTCTATGAGTAAAGCACCTACAGCGCTTCCGATTGCATTGGTTGAGATCCACTCTAATTTTGTCAGAGGCGTGATCAAAGCGGCTGTTATTGATGATCCGATCTACCCAGTCATACTTGGCGGTAAATATGTGTCTATTGGGAAACCGGAAGAGCCAATCGTGGCAGCAGTAACTACAAGAGGGCAAACCAAGAATGAACGGGAGCCTGTGCCTAATTTGTTACCTAAGGAACTTATAGAGGCGCAACAAAAAAGACCCTACCTTGGCACCCTGCTTAAGGAAACTGCCCATGGCTAAGATCCCTAGACAGCACGGGGACATTTTTTCTAAAGATGGCGTACTGTATCGCAGAACGGGCAAGCCTGACCAAGGTTACAATCAGCTCCTAGTACCGAAACAGTACAGAAGCCAAATTTTAGAAATCGGGCACTCTCTTCCCTTTAGCGGACATATGGGACAGAACGCCACAAATCAACGTATATCGACTCATTATTGGTGGCCAGGAATGAATACTGATATTATCAGGTATGTGAAATCCTGTGCCCAGTGCCAACGTGTGCCACCCAAGCAACGGATACCCCCAGTTTCTCTGGGTGAAATGCCAATAATGGGAACACCATTTGAACGGGTAGTGATCGACATTTTAGGACCCTTAGAAAGGACTAAAAGAAGGAACAGGTTTATCCTGACCCTAGTCGACACATTCACTATGTGGGCAGAAGCTATCCCGCTAACATGCACAGATTCGAAGCATGTCGCAGAAGCCCTCGTGCAGATTTTTACTCGGTTGGGATTCCCTCAACAAGTGTTGACGGCTAACGGATCTCCATACCGAAACCTGTTGATGGATGAGATCGTTAAGATCTAGAGGGACCAGCACATCTACACTAAGCCTTACACTCTGGCCAGAAGTGGGTTAGTAGAACGTGTCAACGGAAACCTCAACATGATGTTAAGTAAACTGGCACAAGTGAAACCTGACAACTGGGATCTTTCTATCCCTGCAGCTCTATTTGGCTACAGAGAAACCCCACATACGTCCACAGGATTTCCGCCAGCTACGCTTTTATTCGGCAGCCCCATTAAGGGCCCGCTTGAAGCCTTACTCGGGTCGCTGACAGACCAGAAGGCTGATGAGACAGTTGTCTCAGCCAGTAAATATGTGTCGGATGTAAAGGAAAGGTTGAAACTAGGATGGGACCTAGCAACGACCAACTTTAAGCGAGCACGCGCAAAGCACGCTAACCGATACAGGAAAGTCGCGAAAGAGAGAGAACTACAACCAGGAGAGAAAGTTTTGTTGTTACTGCCAACCGCAAGCAACAAACTACGCATCGGATGGCAAGGGCAGTTTACCGTCCTTAAGAAGATTTCTAAGGCTAACTACCAGATCTCTATTAAAGGAAAGGAGAAGGTTTTCCATTTAAACCTGTTAAAGAAATACTTAGAAACACCGGGGCCAACCTCCGAACATCTCCTGACGATCGCCAAAACTGACGAAGATGACGATAGTTGCAGGGAAATTCCACTGCAATCACACGGAATCTTTCAAAAATGTCAAAAGCGGCGACGCTCTTTCAAGCGCGCACGGAAGACATTCCAGAGAAGGAAGACTTTGGGAGCAGACATGAGTAGGAGTTGGATAGAGACGGAGGGGGAAGATGAGAGGGAAGATGATAGAGAACAGACTCTCTGAAGCTACGGATATAGGAAATTTATTTCCATAACGTAAACATGGAGTGGTTCCATATCTTAAAGGGGGGACGTCTGTCGCAGAGAGATTTATGATTAATAAATTTCTATATCTTTTCTTTATTCTACCCGTGTCTTCTACTTTATTATCGCTTTTTTATCCTTTCTTTTTTTTCGCATTCGTCTGATTGTGAAAAATAAAACTCTCCCATTCATACCTTCGCCTGTCTCTTTTCTTATGTAGCAACGCATTTTTATTGCTGTTAAGCTAAGTTCTTGAGTAGACCGAATAGTGTGAAATTCGTTCTCGACAGACATAAGATGGCAGACAAATCATCTAACATTTTCATCTGACACGGCGCTCTTGGTTAAGTTTCTTGGTGTTAGGTGTGAGAGGCGCCAACATGCATCGCTGGGAAATGACCATTGGTAGCGGCAAGCGTGAAACGCGTCTGGCAGTTTCAGTGCCGTCGTCGGAGTTTTACGTAGGTGTTAAGACGGGAACTATTTCGGGTTTTCGAGAATTAGGAAATCATTTCTTTTCATAAGATATAAACCCCAGTAGTTTAGACTTAATTCATTCAGTACTCCGCAGTCAAGACTAGAACATCTAGCGTTCGATTCCTAAGATCTCTGTTGATAGAAGCATCATTTAGTTGGTCGATTGCCATCTAGCTTTCGATTCCTAAGATCTCTGTTAATAGAATCATCATTTAGATGGTCGAATTGGATATAGCTCTTAGTAGTTCTGTGTTGAGGTAAATATTATTATCTAGTATTTTGTGAGTGATTTAAGTGGTAAATCGCCTATTTTATTTTCACTAGGTAGATTTCTGCGCAGAGGGATTAAATTATAAGTCTGTTATATTCTCTAGTTGACGTGTTACAGTGGAAAGCAGAATAAATTATTATTTCTAGCTTAAACTCATGCAGCTGTAAAAAAATTTAATTAAATTGCTAGTAACCAGTCCGAGTAAATTGTAACTAACTTATAACTGCACTGAGTCATCATTAAGTATTGACGGAATACGTAGGTATTTCTATTTCATGATGATTGATTTTTTTTTAAACGATCACAATTATTTCACTTCAGGTTTAACGTTAAGACAAGCTCTATGCTTGCAGTTATAATGTAAGTTAAAACTGTAGCGAATATTATGGTTAAGTATTTTGTACTTTTCTCTTCCTTATACAGTTTTGGGTCAGCCCAACTTTTACCAGCGGTTTTAGTACGACTGAGAGAAGTAACATTTTTATCTTTAACCACGTGGGTTTACAAGTTAACACCTGTATGGCAGTGTGTGTGCCTCCAGAAATAGACAGAGTACAAATCTCACTAACGGTTTTAAAGACTAAATGCCTATACTGGGCCCATTGAGCCAGATTATATTTCTTCACAAACTCTCATGTACATGCAGCCCTGTGGCGAGAAAAATTACAAATCATTAACATTCCGACATTTTGACTAATTGTGGTGTGACCAATAATTATCTATTGAGATAATTTACCAACCGGTCATCTTCCTAAATACCTAAGAGAAGGACAACTTCACACAAACCCATGTAGGAAAGACTCGTTAGTCCAGAAAGATAGCTCTCATAGGAGAGACAACTTTGATGTAAAACAACTGCTGCCTTGTAGGAAGGTCACGGAAAACCGGAGGCTAGGGAAGCAGTCCCAAACAAATGCATGCTGAAGACGGATGCACTGGGCCGCAAGGCGCACAACATAGTGCAACGCAAACCGCCATGAGATGACAGACACAGATATGACTCAACGAGATAGTGCTCGACCCAAGGAGTCCCGCCAGGTGGGAAGATTGCCGGACTCCCTGCCTCGAAGGGGTCCACCCAAGGCTACTGGTGGTCACTTATCTCTGCATCGTGCAGCCAGGGCGCAGAATATTAGAGAAAATGAGACTGGACAAAACACCCAGGAAAGAACACTAAATATACTCCAATGGAATGCAGAAGGTGTCCTAAGGAAGAAACTACCGCTCACAAAAAAACTACATGATGAGCAAATTGATATAGCCTGCATACAGGAAACACACCTAAATACAAACCACAGATTTTCTGTAAGAGGATATGAAACCCTCCGGCTTGATAGAGAGGGACACAAGGGAGGAGTACTCATGTTAATCAGAAATTCCTTGCCTAGCAGAGAACTTTCTGTTGCTACAAACGGTCAGGCGGAAATTATAGGAGCTGATATCACGATAGATGATCAGACCGTTAGAGTATACAACCTATATGCCCCCCCAGATAAAGATCTTTCATTAGCCACAATGGAGATTAGGCGCACCAACTGCCTAGTTGTTGGTGATTTCAACAGCCATTCAGAAAGGTGGGGTTACACAAAGGCTGATACCCGTGGCATTGAGGTAGAGGACTGGGAGATTGACTCAAATCTACAACTCATCAATAGAGCAGATGATACACCCAGCTTCTACTCAAGAAGATGGCAATCGACCTCGACACCCGACCTTGCCTTCTCAACAGGAGACATCAACCATAAGATCGAACGCTTTGTGCTCAACCAATTGGCGGGCAGTGACCACAAACCGATCAAATTAACGATCAATATGGAACATACACTCCACCTCCATAAACCATTACCCCGCTGGAACTACAAAAAGGCCAACTGGAACAAGTTCTCAGCACTGACTGATGAATACTGTGGTTCCATAAACACCCAAAACAAAAGAATTGGAGAAATAGTTGACGGATTTAACAAAGCAGTTCTGAAAGCTGCCCTGGAATCAATACCAAGAGGGGCGAGGAAAGATTATAAGCCGTACTGGACAGAAGAACTCAATGAACTGGAAGAACAGGTAACAGAGGCCAGAGATGTAGCAGAACAGGTCAAAACAGTTGAGGCAAACATCGCCTACAAAGCTATCTCTGCAAAATACAGGAAAATGTTAAACTGTTCAGCCAAAAATAGTTGGATCAAAACAACAGAAAGTCTTAACCTCGATAAAGATGGAAGAAAATTATGGAGGCTCGCCAAAGTCTTAAATAATGAGGAATGCAAAAATAAGGAAATAGCCCTACAACAAAATGAAAAAATACTCACAAAGAAAGAGGCAGCTAATGTTTTTGCTCAAAAATTCTCACTTGAGAGCCAGATAAATATTCCACTGGACAGAAAACAGGAAATTTCCAAAGAGCAAGAAATTTACCAAAATATACCAACTGTTCCAGAAGAGCATATGACAACAAACCTCACTATGAGAGAGCTAGAGGCAGCCATCGTATCCCTTAAGCAAAGAAAGTCACCTGGAAAAGACAGGGTAACAAATGACATGCTTAAAGAGCTAGGGCCTAAGGCCAAGAAAGTACTCCTCAAGATTATGAACTATAGCTGGAAGCGTGGAATAGTACCACAAGCCTGGAAAGAAACAATACTAGTTCCAATCCCCAAAAAGGACAAAGACCGAATGGACCCCAACAGCTACAGACCCATCAGCCTTCTAAGCTGCACGGGAAAGCTTATGGAGAGAATGATCAATACCAGATTAAGCTGGCACCTCGAAGAAAAACAAATTTTACTGCACCAACAGGCAGGCTTCAGGCAACATAGGTCTACAGAGGACCAAGTCACCTACATTGCACAGGAAATCGAAGATGCTTTCCAAGAAAGAAAGCACACTTTAGCAGTCTGGGTAGATATGGAGAAAGCATTTGATAAAGTTTGGAAAGATGGGCTAAGAGTTAAAATGCTTAAATATGGAGTCTGTGGAAGAATGTATAACTGGATCAGCAACTATCTAACAAACAGAACAGCTAGAGTGCAGGTGCACGGGCAGTTAAGCAAAAAGACTACAATGGAACATGGAGTTCCACAGGGTGGGGTCATTTCCCCAACACTCTTCCTCATATATATAAATGATATAACAGAAAACATCCACAAGAATGTCCACAACTCCCTCTACGCTGATGACCTGGCCATGTGGACTTCAGAACAATACATCTCCACAGCAAGAGTGCGCATGCAGGATTCACTGCTAGCCCTTGAAAGTTGGTCCAAAAAGTGGTTGCTCAAAATAAATGAACAAAAAACTACACACACTATTTTTACCTTGTCAAATAAACCACAGCAAGCAAAGCTGCAATTAAATGGACAGGCAGTACGAGGAGATGAAACACCAACATACTTAGGAATCACACTAGACCGCCGAATGACATGGAAATCACAGATTAACAAAATACAGCTAAGGGCAAAACTTCGCATGGCCATCATGAAAAAGTTAGCAGGTACCACATGGGGTGCTGATGAGAATATCCTCAAAAAGCTGTACACAGGCAGAGTCAGACCTGCTATGGAATATGGCATCACAGCTTGGTCGACGGCAGCAAAGTCAAATTTTGACAGAGTAAACAGACTCCAAAACCAAGCAGCACGTATTATAACAGGGGCCCTAAAGTCTACACAAATCAACCATATGGAAAACATCACAGGGCTACAGTCAATGGAGGATAGACGTGACAGCAGAGTCTTAAAACAAGCTGAAAAATTTAAGAGGCTCGAAGGACACCCCATGTACCAAAGAATGAATAGGCTAGGAAGAGGCAGGCTCAAGCGAACTAACTTTGTCGCCCAAGCAAAAGAAAAAATTAACAATAATACCATACTAGCTAGCTCAGTTGCAAAGAAAATCCCAACAAGCTCAACTATCCCACTGTGGAAAATAAGATGCTTTCCTGAGTTAAAATCTGATATTCCAGGCATTGAAGGTAAGGGAACACAGACAGAAACACAAAGAAAGTGTATAGCAACCAAGTATATTGACCAAAGATTTCCAGCGAAGCTTTGGACACATGCATATACTGATGGTTCGGCAACAAATGCAGTTGAAAATGGGGGTGCCGGCATCCTCATAAAATTAAAGAATAGAATTCACTCTATGGCAATTGCCACTGGAAAATACTGCAACAACTTCTGTGCTGAAGCAGAAGCCCTGAAACAGGCAGCTGAAACTCTTATTGAATGCAAAGCACAGGCAGAAAAACAGATAGTAATCTTTTCAGATGCCCTCTCAATAATATCAGCGCTGAAGAGCCACCAAACTAAAGGATTGAAAGATCTGATAATCTCCCTTGAAAGACTGGCCGAATGCTTCAAGAAGTGCACTATCCAGTGGATACCAGCCCATTGCAACATACCAGGAAATGAAGAGGCAGATAGACTTGCTAAAGAAGGAGGTGCCTTACAGCAAAATGATATAGAGACAACTTACGCAACGGCAAAGACCACTATAAAGGCTACATTCAAGTCCAAATGGGAAAGAGAGCACCCGGGACATTTGAAAAATGACGCATATCATCAACTATCCAGAAAAGAACAGGTCATCATTTTTCGACTGCGCACTGGGCACAACAGATTGAGATACCATCTGTACCACAAATACAAAATTGGTGCAACAGATCTCTGCACCTGCGGTACCAGCCCGATGACAGTCGAACACCTGCTGCAGTACTGCCCAACCTACAGTAATGAACGGGGTAGCATATGGCAACAACCCACTTCTGTCAACGAAAAACTGTTTGGAGATGTCGGGAACCTTGAGTTGACTGCTGCCTTTATTAGAGTCATAAATGTGGAAGTCTGAAGGCGAACGAGGAAGAAGAAGAAGAAGAATCTTCCTAAATAAGGGAAACCTCGTGATTCTGACACTGTGTGCCCGCTTAAATCTAATTCTTACCTGAACTGAGTAAATTGACACTAACTTAAATCTGAAAAGAGAACTATCGCATGAAGAGGACGCTCCCCGGACCCATTGGATGAAACCAAAATCTGCAGAGCTGGGATCCGCTTCATCAAAAAGACAGACAGATTAAACGGTGTGTTTGTGTACTAACGTGCGCCAGACGGCGAACATCAGCAAGATTTTAGGTAAGAAAAGTGAGACAGGGGCCCCTGCTGAAAGAACAGAGTGAAAGCAGACTGAGTGATTTTTTTATAATATGATTCGTGCACCCACATTTTTTTGTAACTTCATTTATACAAATTGTTGCTAAATACGGGTTTTCCTCTCTAAGGATAGATTAGGGTATACATTCTGTTCTCACTTTAGAGGGAAATCTGAGACTATAGTGTATATATCCGTGACTCTTTGGGGCTATCACTTTTCTTCTAACAGGATCGTGGACTAAACATCGAGGGAAACGATTACACCTATGGGTCTATTATACTTGTAGTAATTCATTACCTTATATGTATTTTCTATGCTTGATATTAACATTTATGCGTTGTGGTAAATTTTCCTTATGCTAATAAATTTACATAAACTTTATTCAAGCTTGTCGGTCAGCTCGTTCCAAAATATCTATATTCCATTGTTATAGTTTTTCCACGTCTGTGCGTCTAACTGTCGTCACTTATGTGTGTGTGTGTATGTGAGTGGAGATATATATATATATATTAATATATATTATAATAGACTATCTGACTCCTCTAGATCTGTTGTAGAAGATAGGCTGAAAGAGAGAAGATTCTCGATTTCAGGGACAGACTCTATTAATTTCTCCATCTCACTCGTGGAAATCTGTTTCTATTATTATCTCTCACTGCTGCTATCGCTTATTCTAATCTATTTAGAAGGGACCAACCCAAGTCTTAATTCCCCTATCAAAAATCTACTTCAGAATGGTGGCTCGTTTTCCGGGAATTGAACTCTAGTCCTGAGTAAATACGAATATCAGCTCGTCTGCAGGATAAATTTTTTTTATTCTGATATAGAGTAAGGGTGTGATGTCTTGTGAGTTTTATATCTTTTAAAATAATTTATCCCCTAGACAATCGATCTGTTTATGGGCTTGCTGAGCACACGTATAGATATAGTATTGTTTTTCCACAGCATTATTGAGTTTTATAATTTTGATTTACAGGTTGATTTTGTCGGAAGTTATGTTATATGTGGATTTTGTAATACTAAACCGCTGGTACATTTTGTGATTGTAAAAACAATCACAGGGTAGTGAAGCAGAAAGGTGTTTGAACTAAGTTAAGGAGCGCGTTCGGACTATTCGTCCTGTTAATTGCCTCCCTTACCCTAACTGTCTTCAGGAGTTACCTTCATAGTGGATTAAAAAAATTAAGGGATTTTTATTCTCCTTAAAATTTTTGGCAATAATTGTTTTGTTTCCACTGTAGCAACTTATTTTTGTTAGTGATTAATCTTAACTACCATTTATGTGGCATAGTCGCTTGCAGTTAGAGCTTTTATTGCCGATAAGCTGCAGCGATAGTTAGATAACTATTTAGGAGGAGGTATCCCAGTTATAATATATCATCGTTTGTTGATATTTTTCTCGTAAGTGGTAAGGAACCAGTGTATCCTTTTTCTCACTTCCATCTCGACTAAGTCTCAGTCACCTATTTGCGATGGCAGAGAGGGCGAAGCTTAGGCAGATCCTCAGGGACGAAGCAAGAGAAGAAGGTTTGGAAGGAGAGGAAGCGAAAGCTTTTGTCAGGGACGAACTTGAGAGATATGATGCGGAGGGGAAAGCAGCCGAAGCTAGAGAGCAGAAGAAGATGGATGAGGAAATGGAAATTCGCAGGGCGAACGAAAGAGAGAAGGAGAGATAGTATGAGGAAAGAGATAAGGAGAGACATCACTAGTTGGCGCTTATAGCTCTAGAAGTCCACAGCCGTGGTTCTGCCTCTAACTCCAGCAATGGAGAGTCTTCTCCTCATTCTTCCTTAACTGATACTTCTAACACTCAATCTCTTCAACTCAACGCTATGTCTTTTGCTCTAGAATCCTTCCCTTGTCCTAATGAGAAGATTGACACATGGTTAGAAAAATTTGAGAAAATAGCAATTCTGTACGGTTTAGAGAGGTCACGTTGGTGTATGAAACTTTCCCAGGCCCTAAAAGGGTCTGCGTATGATGTTTACTCTAAACTGGAAAGCAACCAACAAGACAATTACAACGTGTTGGAGAAAGCTTTGCTTGAGCGTTTTGAAATGAACGCTCGCAAATTTGTGCAACTCTTCCGCAACAGCAGAAAGGAGAACTCTGAAACTTTTCCGCAGTTCTCGTCTCGTTTGAAGGGATACTTGACAAAGTGCCTTGGGCTTTCACAGCTCGCCTCTACCTATGAAGGTCTTGAGGAGTTCGTTATATGCGAACAGATAAGGAACACTTTGTCTGCTGACACCCGGAGATTTTAGCTGAGCAGGGTGCAGAAAAGCTTGAAGACATATTGGAAAAGTCTGAGCGATATCAAAATGCGCTGGCCGAACTGCCGGCCACAAAACGTAAACCGACAGAAGAGCCTTTTCGAAAGAATAATCTAGACCAATCTTCTCATGCTTTTCATGCTTCTAACCAAAATAACCAGAGAGAAACTGGACCTCAAAACCCCCCTCCTGAAAAGTCTAAGTTCTACAAACACAAGTACCCCACCAACAATAAGCAGTCTGATCAACCCAACCTTCCTACATGGCAGCGTCGCCAGAAAGGACAAGGTGGCAAAGGAAAAACCCCTGATCATGGGACATATGATCAGAGCAAGCACACCGAACCTAAACGCATCGGATGCTTGCTAACAGTCTCGCAAGGCAGAATTGATGTCAATGATTCTCAACCTGTAGAGGGACAGAGAACCTCTACGCGAGGTACTGTTATTTTGAACGGTTCTTCAACTTTTTGTTTATTTGACACGGGGCTTTCTTATGATTGCATTGTCGCCAGGCACCTGGTCAAACGCGGTCAAGAGACAGGAGAAACCGTCCAACTTTGTGGAGTTTCTATGAGTAAAGCACCTACAGCGCTTCCGATTGCATTGGTTGAGATCCACTCTAATTTTGTCAGAGGCGTGATCAAAGCGGCTGTTATTGATGATCCGATCTACCCAGTCATACTTGGCGGTAAATATGTGTCTATTGGGAAACCGGAAGAGCCAATCGTGGCAGCAGTAACTACAAGAGGGCAAACCAAGAATGAACGGGAGCCTGTGCCTAATTTGTTACCTAAGGAACTTATAGAGGCGCAACAAAAGGACCCTACCTTGGCACCCTGCTTAAGGAAACTGCCCATGGCTAAGATCCCTAGACAGCACGGGGACATTTTTTCTAAAGATGGCGTACTGTATCGCAGAACGGGCAAGCCTGACCAAGGTTACAATCAGCTCCTAGTACCGAAACAGTACAGAAGCCAAATTTTAGAAATCGGGCACTCTCTTCCCTTTAGCGGACATATGGGACAGAACGCCACAAATCAACGTATATCGACTCATTATTGGTGGCCAGGAATGAATACTGATATTATCAGGTATGTGAAATCCTGTGCCCAGTGCCAACGTGTGCCACCCAAGCAACGGATACCCCCAGTTTCTCTGGGTGAAATGCCAATAATGGGAACACCATTTGAACGTGTAGTGATCGACATTTTAGGACCCTTAGAAAGGACTAAAAGAAGGAACATGTTTATCCTGACCCTAGTCGACACATTCACTATGTGGGCAGAAGCTATCCCGCTAACATGCACAGATTCGAAGCATGTCGCAGAAGCCCTCGTGCAGATTTTTACTCGGTTGGGATTCCCTCAACAAGTGTTGACGGCTAACGGATCTCCATACCGAAACCTGTTGATGGATGAGATCGTTAAGATCTAGAGGGACCAGCACATCTACACTAAGCCTTACACTCTGGCCAGAAGTGGGTTAGTAGAACGTGTCAACGGAAACCTCAACATGATGTTAAGTAAACTGGCACAAGTGAAACCTGACAACTGGGATCTTTCTATCCCTGCAGCTCTATTTGACTACAGAGAAACCCCACATACGTCCACAGGATTTCCGCCAGCTACGCTTTTATTCGGCAGCCCCATTAAGGGCCCGCTTGAAGCCTTACTCGGGTCGCTGACAGACCAGAAGGCTGATGAGACAGTTGTCTCAGCCAGTAAATATGTGTCGGATGTAAAGGAAAGGTTGAAACTAGGATGGGACCTAGCAACGACCAACTTTAAGCGAGCACGCGCAAAGCACGCTAACCGATACAGGAAAGTCGCGAAAGAGAGAGAACTACAACCAGGAGAGAAAGTTTTGTTGTTACTGCCAACCGCAAGCAACAAACTACGCATCGGATGGCAAGGGCCGTTTACCGTCCTTAAGAAGATTTCTAAGGCTAACTACCAGATCTCTATTAAAGGAAAGGAGAAGGTTTTCCATTTAAACCTGTTAAAGAAATACTTAGAAACACCGGGGCCAACCTCCGAACATCTCCTGACGATCGCCAAAACTGACGAAGATGACGATAGTTGCAGGGAAATTCCACTGCAATCACACGGAATCTTTCAAAAATGTCAAAAGCGGCGACGCTCTTTCAAGCGCGCACGGAAGACATTCCAGAGAAGGAAGACTTTGGGAGCAGACATGAGTAGGAGTTGGATAGAGACGGAGGGGGAAGATGAGAGGGAAGATGATAGAGAACAGACTCTCTGAAGCTACGGATATAGGAAATTTATTTCCATAACGTAAACATGGAGTGGTTCCATATCTTAAAGGGGGGACGTCTGTCGCAGAGAGACTTATGATTAATACATTTCTATATCTTTTCTTTCTTCCACCCGTGTCTTCTACTTTATTATGTAGGTTTTAAAGTTAATTTTGTCCTGTTTAGTATAAATTATGATACGCATCTGTAAATTTGTGTAACTGTTATTGTACTGTTACAATGTTGGGATTTTATTTTATTGTACTTTCTTGTTATTTTATTATTTAAGTAACATTTAGGATACGTGTGAGAATAAATAGATTAACTATGGAAGAAGAGAGAAAGGAAGGGCAGAATGTTAGACGGGCCTGCGTGACCAATTCTAAACCCTTTGAAAATAAAGTTTGTTCGTTCGTTCGTTCTATCTATCTATCTATCTATCTATCTATCTATCTATCTATCTATCTATCTATCTATCTATCTATCTATCTATCTATCTATCTAATTATCTATCTATCTATCTATCTATCTATCTATCTATCTATCTATCTATCTATCTATCTATCTATCTCTGATAATGTTTGTACTTTTCAACATATGTTATGTCATGCTTATAAGTAATTAATGTTAATATGAGTGTGCTATATTATTATTTTACTTTACAACGTTGAATTCCTTGAATTTGATATGTAAAATGCATATGAGAATAAATGAATTCAGTATGAAAGGTGAGAGAAAGGAAGGGCAGAATGTCAGACGGGCCTGCGTGCCCAATTCTCAACCCTTTGAAAATAAAGTTCGTTCGTTCGTTCGTTCGTTCGTTCTATCTATCTATCTATCTATCTATCTATCTATCTATCTATCTATCTATCTATCTATCTATCTATCTATCTATCTATCTATCTATCTATCTATCTATCTATCTATCTAGTCTAGTCTAGCCTACCCTGGTGCCTACTTATGGAACAGCCTTCCACACCACCTAAAAAGCCTACCTACACAATATTCTTTTAACAAAGCACTTTTCAAACACTTCCTCAACACTGATTATCTACCGCCATAGAAACAGTATTTGCCTGTCAACATCTCATCCATAGGTCAACATTTCTTTTCCTCTTCCGCTAATTTTTGTGTGTGAATATTTTGTTTTATATCCATGTAATATCATTATTATATTTACTTTAAAATATTATTATATAATGTTATGTATGTGTGAATGTACCCATATAATACTGTACTTTAGAAATGTGAGTCGTGAGAATGTACCCGCATACTAAAAATACAGATTAATTGTAGACGGATTGACCGCATGAGTGAGTGTCGGTATACAGAATTTATTTATTTTTATTTATTGTTTTATTTATTTTATTTTATTATTACTTTTTTCCCCCATTTACTAGCTTGTTTGTTTCAAAAAAAAAAAAAAAAACCCTACTCATTTTTTTAATTATGATTGCATACTGTAAATGAATGCTGTTATGGTAACTTCATAATGTTGCATGCCTTTAAATTAATGTTTAAAGCATCATGTGGGAATGAAAGGATATAGTATGCAAGATTAATGAGAGTGGAAGGGCAGAATGTTAGACGGGCCTGCGCGCCCAATTCTTTACCCTTCGAAAATAAAGTTCGTTCGTTCGTTCGTTCGTTCGTTCGTTCGCTTTTTTATCCTTTCTTTTTTTCGCATTCGTCTGATTGTGAAAAATAAAACTCTCCCATTCATACCTTCGCCTGTCTCTTTTCTTATGTAGCAACGCATTTTTATTGCTGTTAAGCTAAGTTCTTGAGTAGACCGAATAGTGTGAAATTCGTTCTCGACACACATAAGATGGTAGACAAATCGTCTAACATTTTCATCTGACACGGCGCTGTTGGTTAAGTTTCTTGGTGTTAGGTGTGAGAGGCGCCAACATGCATCGCTGGGAAATAACCATTGGTAGCGGCAAGCGTGAAACGCGTCTGGCAGTTTCAGTGCCGTCGTCGGAGTTTTACGTAGGTGTTAAGACGGGAACTATTTCGGGTTTTCGAGAATTAGGAAATCATTTCTTTTCATAAGATAAAAACCCCAGTAGTTTAGACTTAATTCATTCAGTACTCCGCAGTCAAGACTAGAACATCCAGCGTTCGATTCCTAAGATCTCTGTTGATAGAAGCATCATTTAGTTGGTCGATTGCCATCTAGCTTTCGATTCCTAAGATCTCTGTTAATAGAAGCATCATTTAGTTGGTCGAATTGGATATAGCTCTTAGTAGTTCTGTGTTGAGGTAAATATTATTATCTAGTATTTTGTGAGTGATTTAAGTGGTAAATCGCCTATTTTATTTTCACTAGGTAGATTTCTGCGCAGAGGGATTAAATTATAAGTCTGTTATATTCTCTAGTTGACGTGTTACAGTGGAAAGCAGAATAAATTATTATTTCTAGCTTAAACTGATGCAGCTGTAAAAAAATTTAATTAAATTGCTAGTAACCAGTCCGAGTAAATTGTAACTAACTTATAACTGCACTGAGTTATCATTAAGTATTGACGGAATACGTAGGTATTTCTAATTCATGATGATTGATTTTTTTTTAAACGATCATAATTATTTCACGGGAGGTTTAACGTTAAGACAAGCTCTACGCTTGCAGTTATAGTGTAAGTTAAAACTGTAGCGAATATTATGGTTAAGTATTTTGTACTTTTCTCTTCCTTATACAGTTTTGGGTCAGCCCAACTTTTACCAGTGGTTTTAGTACAACTGAGAGAAGAAACATTTTTATCTTTAACCACGTGGGTTTACAAGTTAACACCTGTCTGGCAGTGTGTGTGCCTCCAGAAATAGACAGAGTACAAATCTCACTAACGGTTTTAAAGACTAAATGCCTATTCTGGGCCCATTGAGCCAGATTATATTTCTTCACAAACTCTCATGTACATGCAGCCCTGTGGCGAGAAAAATTACAAATCATTAACATTCCGACATTTTGACTAATTGTGGTGTGACCAATAATTATCTATTGAGAGAATTTACCAACCGGTCATCTTCCTAAATAAGGGAAACCTCGTGATTCTGACACTGTGTGCCCGCTTAAATCTAATTCTTACCTGAACTGAGTAAATTGACACTAACTTAAATCTGAAAAGAGAACTACCGCATGAAGAGGACGCTCCCCGGACCCATTGGATGAAACCAAAATCTGCAGAGCTGGGATCCGCTTCATCAAAAAGACAGACAGATTAAACGGTGTGTTTGTGTACTAACGTGCGCCAGACGGCGAACATCAGGAAGATTTTAGGTAAGAAAAGTGAGACAGGGGCCCCTGCTGAAAGAACAGAGTGAAAGCAGACTGAGTGATTTTTTTATAATATGATTCGTGCACCCACATTTTTTTGTAACTTCATTTATACAAATTGTTGCTAAATACGGGTTTTCCTCTCTAAGGATAGATTAGGGTATACATTCTGTTCTCACTTTAGAGGGAAATCTGAGACTATAGTGTATATATTTGTGACTCTTTGGGGCTATCACTTTTCTTCTAACAGGATCGTTGGCTAAACATCGAGGGAAAAGATTACACCTATGGGTCTATTATACTTGTAGTAATTCATTACCTTATATGTATTTTCTATGCTTGGTATTAACATTTATGCGTTGTGGTAAATTTTCCTTATGCTAATAAATTTACATAAACTTTATTCAAGCGTGTCGGTCAGCTCGTTCCAAAATATCTATATTCCATTGTTATAGTTTTTCCCCGTCTGTGCGTCTAACTGTCGTCACTTATGTGTGTGTGTATGTGAGTGGAGATATATATATATATATATATATATATATATATATATATATATATATATATATATATATATATATATATATTAAGTATAATAAAGTATAATAGACTGTCTAACTCCTCTAGATCTGTTGTAGAAGATAGGCTGAAAGAGAGAAGATTCTCGATTTCAGGGACAGACTCTATTAATTTCTCCATCTCACCCGTGGAAATCTGTTTCTACTATTATCTCTCACTGTTGCTATCGCTTATTCTAATCTATTCAGAAGGGACCAACCCAAGTCTTAATTCCCCTATCAAAAATCTACGACACCAATTCATAGTTATCGATAGTGATAATTTGTGCAGCACCCACATCCTGAGTAAGCACATTTGTTTTCTTTAGACTTATAGTGAGGCCAAAGTCCTTGCATGCTTGAGTGAAGCGATTCATCAAGCTCTGAAGCTTCTGTTGGCTTTGAGTGACGACTGCAGCATCATCAGCGAACAAGAAGTCTCTTATAGTGACCCTTCTGGTTTTTGTTTTTGCCTTCAGACTTGCGAGATTGAGCAGACGGCCATCTGACTTAGTGTGAAGGCATATTCCTTCAGTTGCATCTCTGAAAGCATGTTTCAAGAGTATGGCAAAGAATATCCAGAAGAGGGTTGGAGCCAGAACGCAGCCTTGTTTAACGCCATTTCGAATGTCAAAGGGCTGTGATGTTTTTCCAGCATATTGGACTGTTCCCTTCATGTCGTCATGGAATGACTTTATCATTTCTAGCAATTTAGCAGGGCAGCCTACTTTCAGGAGGATTTTGAAGAGTCCATCCCTACTAACAAGGTCAAATGCAAAGTCAAACATTTAAAAGTCAAAATTCGATTCAGCGCCAGGTTCGAGTCACCTCTTAAATCAGCAGTCTCATCTTGATCATCTATCATACTTTGCAAGACTTGAACTATAATATCAAAATATCCTTGAACTGGCTTTACAGCTTTTGTTCTAGAACTCAATCAAGGTTCAGATTCAAATTTGAAACAATTGATATGACATCTTTTGGCTATTGCCAACGGAGAGCAGAACGGAACGTGAAAATAATGAATAAAGTGACTTCATTGCACCAAACAAGTCACCATCAGTGCATCGTGGGTAGCAGCACGCACTCCAGCTAGATACAGAGAATGATTATCACATTTCACTAAAAAAGTTTTAAATTTTTTTAAATAATCCTTGTTGAACATCGATTTTATAACCAGCCATAACTGCAGCGTTGTCATAGACCGACTACTAAGGCGTTTTGCCTTTTTCCATTTGTTAAAGGAATCATTTCCACTATGCTTTTAGCATCGTTTTGTTTTGTTGTTGTTATTGTTGATCAAAATCGACATCACTGCACTTTGGACAAACCCAAATGTGTTCATTCTCCCTCAGCAAATGTCAAAAGGTATGAATGTCAATTGTTGTTGTAGCGCGTTGGTTGTACATACGACGGATGCATTCTCTCATACGTCCATTCCTGCTAGTCTTACGTTTGATGCCAAATTCACAGTCTTACCCTTATTGATTCATCTATTGCAGTGCCATTCTCTAAAAGGCGATCTTTAATTGTTCTTAGTATCTCTGCCTTGTCCGTATCCAATGTCCACACTATGGGTTCACTTTATACTAGTCTGTCAGCTCTCATTGTCACGTACCCCTGCATGACCAGGACAGTAGATCCGCACCAGTTTCTTAAGACTCGAGGCCTTTCTTTTAGCCCTCATTCCCAACGCCTAGCACTTCCAAAAACCTTTCAACGCTCCCAGAACTTGCATTCGTACATCTTATCTGCACCTCACCTTTACTTCCATTCCTCTTTTTTCTGACACATGATGCCCTACGTACTTGAAACTACACACCTCCTCCAACCTCTCTCTTCCTAAGAAACTCTCAACTGGTGATGTTGCTGTTCTCTGTAGCAGACCATCACCTGACTCTTTCATACAATTACACATACCCACATAAATGTGAAGTGGGATAAACGGGATTGTCATAAATTAGAAGTGGAATTGGGCAAATTGTAAATTTCCCTTCTTGGGCAACTTGACCGGATAACCTTCCTTGCATTCTGCTGGTATTTCCTCTCTCTCCCAGACTTTGCCTGGTAGTTTGTATAATATCTCTGTAGAGGTATAAATATCTGTTTTGATGGCCTCTGCTGGAATGCCATCTGGACCAGCTGCTTTTCTATTTTTCAGAAGCTTTATGGCTTTCTTTATTTATTCTCTACTTGGTCGTTCACAGCTGATTTGTAGATTCTTTTCTGCTGGCTGGATGTCTGGGGGATTAGTTGGAGATGGTCTATCGAGAAGTTCCTCCAAATGTTCTGTTATCTCTTCATTTGTTCTTGTATATTAATAAGCAATTTTCCATTTGTTTTCTTTGATAAGGCCATTTGCTTGCTTATAGTATTTCCTTATTTTTTGTGTTGTTCTACAGGTCCCTCATATTTCCTTTCGCTGCAGCTTCCTCTGCTTCCCTTGCCAACTCTTCAATATACTTCCTCCTGTCTCTTTTGATGTCTCTTCCTACTTCTTTGTTTACTTCTATGTACACTTCATGAGCCTTGGCTTTGGAGCTTCTGGTTTTGCTGCAAATGTATGATGTTATATTACTTTTTAATGATAAATGCCTAAATAATGCTTGCAGTAAATGGGGGATGACAGAATACAGTATGCATGATTGGGAGCCGCGCTAGCGTAGTGGTTACAACACCGCTCTGGCGACCGGGTGATTCAGGATCAAACCCGGGCGACTGCATTTGAGAATTTTTCGTCGACCGGGATTTGGACTGGATTAACTCGAGACCTGGCGAAGACATTTGAAGGAGTGTCGTCGACCAGGGACTGGAGGCTCCTGAGCCGACCCAGCTCTAATGGGTACCTCCGAAAACGGCGAGTATCTGCCTGAATGGCGAGGGACACTTGTCTCTGTACAAGAAAATAGGATACTCACGTAAAAATCAATGTCAGGTTAGACATTAAAAATAACCTGAGATTTCGCCTCGAGTATTAGCGGGCGTACGAGAAAAAAAAAAAAAGAAAAAAAAAAGTATGCATGATGAGAGAGAGAGAGAGAGAGAGAGAGAGAGAGAGAGAGAGAGAGAGAGAGAGAGAGAGAGAGAGAGAGAGAGAGAGAGAGAGAGAGGAAGGGCAGAATGTCTGACGGGCCTTCTTGCCCATTTCTTAACCTTTTGAAAATAAAGTTCGTTCGTTCGTTCTGTTTAAATCTACTTTCTTATTTTTCCTGTCTTCTATCTTTTTATGGTCTCTGTTGTTATCCATGCTTTGCGCTGATGTTCTCTTTTTCTCAGTACTTCTCCACATTTCTTGTTCCATATATTTTTTACTTGTTGCCAGTGATCTTCCGTATGTGCTTCATCTTCCAGCTGGTGGAGTACTTTGTATTTGTTGGATACTGTGATTGAAAATGTTTCTCTTATTTCCTGATTTCTTAGATATTCAACATTATACTGTTATTTATAGTTATGTAGTGTTGCAAATTTCTTGACTTTTAATTTTGTTTAGGCTAACAGAAGATAGTGATCTGATACCACATCTGTCCCTCTCTATACTTTTACACCATGCAATGATGACCTAAACTTCTTTTTTATGCATATGTGATCAATCTGATTCTCAAATCTGTGGTCTGGTGATATCTATGTTGCCTTATGTACTCTTTTATGTGGAAATATGCTACCTCCTATAGTTAGTTGATTTGAAGCGCAGAAGTTAGCTAATAGTTCCCCATTCTCGTTCATCATACCTAATCCATGCTTTCCCATGATTTTGAACAAAGCTGATATTGTCTGTTCCTATTTGAAGGAACGCTAACTACAATTAAAACTGCGATAAACTCGACAACCCACAGTCGAATCACCAGGCTACGGTAGATATTCTAAGTAAATACTTCTTCGGATATTAAATATTTTCATAATACCCAGCGGCAACAGACACAGTGTTTGTCTGCGAGCAAAACGTTAATAAATGTAGCGCCGGTAAAATAATGCAAATATCAAAATAACTGCTGACAGCAAAATCCACATACGAATGTCAAGTTTAACGTAATATTACGACTAGGTTGAACGGGACGCGCTTCGCCAAAACGAGGCAAAATTTTATTTTTTAAAAAAAACTATAAAGGCAATGAAGTTAACATTTTATAGGGTGAGATTTTAGTAAAATTAATAGGAAGAAAATAAAATAGGACGTGTGACAGTGCGAAGACGATGTGTGAAGAAGAATAAGAATTCGTGTGTAGTGTTGTCAGCACTCTCTCTGGCCTACTTTCACACACGTTCTGCAGTCACATAAAAACTCTCTTGATGACAGGGGTTCCACTTTTATTAATGAAACCCTATCAGGTAGCATATGAATCATACAGAAAACAATGTTGTCCACAAGTTTACTTTTGTAGGTAATTCCTATGCGACACCGTATAACCGAACTATTTAGGTATTCTCTACGTAACACCATATAACCCAGCACAGACTGCTAGACTCTCTGAAATAAAATGAATCAAAATAAACTAGCATCGTACTAACGGACAAACATCATCTACGTAATAATACATACATATGTGTGAAAATATGCAAGTACATGCTCTTATATGTTCATGTGTGTGTGTGTTTGTGTATGTTGTGTGTGGTGTTACACATGTGTGAAAATATGCTTGTAGGTGCGCTTAAATGACCATGTATGTGTGTGTGTGTGGTGTGTGTAATCATACAATAAACATATTTATGTCAACAATAATGCTTTCATACTCATACTAAATACTAACAACATCATCACGCGAGAGAAAACGTAAATGAAGCACTTCTATCTATGATGAAATATTATACACAACTCACTGGTCTAAATGACCACATTTGATCAGTATCTTAGAGGCCGAGATTCTCTAAAGAACAAGCAGATATATATATATATATATATATATATATATATATATATGTATATATATATATATAGAGATATATAAATATATATATATATATATATATATATATATATATACATATATATATACATATACATATATATATACATATACATATATATACATATATATATATATGTATATATATATGTATATGTATATATATATATGTATATATATATATATATATATATATATATATATATATATATATATATATATATATATATATATATATATATATATGTAGCGGGAGGTTATTTAAAATTATTTATTATGTAAGTATGTAAAAGTATGCCAGTAAAGAGTTCTGGTCTTACAAGTAATACCCCAGTCTTAGAAATAAGCACTGGTGTATTGTTATCATAAAAATAGTCAGACTGTGAAAACCCTGGCCCAGTTGGTAAGAAGTAGTACCAGGATTTAAGGTGTCTCCTCCCTATGACTATCTTGTGATTACTTTTATTCTAGGGGATAAGTAAAATGAACATTCACTGAAACCACAAATGGAAGAAGTGAATAAATCCTCAGGTACAGTTAAAATAGTTTAATAATTACACTAATATTCTATTTCTACTAGTTGGAAAAGAGCATATACATATATATAAAAGTATTCACACAATTACTATTATGGTCTGTTTAGACTTCAAGATCTTGAATATTAAAGTTACTGCAATCTGCAATCACTGTTTTTAGTCTCTTGACTTTCCAATTAATTGTCATCAGTTGACTGAACTATGGATTTTCACTATTAGCTGTTTTATATATTGTGGTGGTCAGTGTCCTAAGTGACACTTATCTGACTCTTGATCCTGCTGACATGGACTGTCCGTTGCATATATCAGTATCGGTAGACCCAGCACTAGGGATGCCGAAGACCAGTTGAAGTTCACTCTTTGGGGTCCTGCACGTTTGTTGGAGTGCCTCTGATGAACAACACAGGTTTCTGATACTGGACAGTCTGGTTTGAGTTATTTCATGGAACCTGCAACATATCATATCAGCCTTGGCTAGTATCTGGCTAGACTTGTAGCTGACTAGCACAGATGTCAGACCAGTCAGTCATCAGATGTCACCGTTATACAATCATAGTAAGTAAGGACATCATTTCAGTGATATAGCATTAATATTACCATATCAGTAATAAACATCATCTGGTTTATTCCGCTCCTATACATCCCTTTCTATAACTTGATCCTTCCAAATCATATCAAATACAAATTCAAACACTGATGCTATTCTTAGCATCTACACAAAATTAATACATAAATAAAGAGAGTGACCAAGCAATCAAGTTGCTTTCTTCGGTAGTACAATTACATAGTTTTGGAATTGAAACCTGGCTGTGGAACACTCCATTTTACCAGCTGTAAATGGGTACAAAGTTGTGCGCTCGAACTAGGGAAGGCAAAGGAAGCGAGGAAGGGGACTAGTCACCTTAACCTCGTAAACTGGGATCTTCCATGATGAAGTTTCTAACACTTCATTTCCCTAGGACAATCTCTGCCATGGGACTGCCTTTATCTTCGTAAGCGATAAAGCAATATGATAAATATATCTTCATTAGGCTGTGGGGCTATTTGTGATTAATTTTTGTACAAGCAACAATCATCTCATCCACAATGCACATGTTTAGATCATATTAAAAATACAATACATTATATCAATGATTATTATACAGGCATATTTTGTGAATTCTATATGAACCTGAAATAACAATTATTATACACGGTAGTTATCATAATTTCGCTTACCCTCAGACTTCAGATACTGGACTTAAAAATGTTTCTGGCGATCCGCTCACAATTCATGGGTAGTGGCGAAACTCTGCCTCCAGTCTGTCTGAACCCTCTTCGTTGTATATCCCTCCAGTTTTACCGATACGCTTTAAATACGTATAGCGCGGACGTATCGGAGAGTACCGACGTCACAGCTTAAACCTAAGCCTGAAAAATCCTTCCCGAACAGTGATTTCGGCCGAACTGTGCGTCGACTGAAATTTTGCCTTTATCATTCTCGGCATATATAATATCCATATTGTTCCATCTTATCTAGTTTTATACAGCTGATAAAACTCTATCTTCCTATCCATGTAATTTCCCAAACTGTTATTTGTTGATTTTAATATTTAGAACAGAAGTGGGTTTACATGCTTTTAGCGTAACTGTGGGCAGCCGAAATACGCATATATCTCCGTAAATGAGAACTTCCTACCGTTCCATCTTATATGCAGTTATACACCATCCTTCCCTGTACTGAAATGTAAAATCCTTTTCATACTGATTCCCTTCTGCTTTTATTTATCCTTGGCGATTTCCTCTGTCTGATACACATTTCGCTGATACGCCGCCATTTTGAAAGCGGTCAATCGATCGTAGACGGGTTTATAAATCTAACTGATCCCGTTTGCAATGACTTGAAACCAATTTTGCGACATAGCTCCCCCATATTTTAAGCTGGATGATATCTAGCTTAACTATTGGGTACAAGACAATTGCAAATCGACCATTTCGAGGTTAGTTTTCCTTCCTTCTATCCTCCTCAAGCTCTGTGGGATGGCGACTTAGAAAATCTGCGCCCACATTCTGTTTTCCCGGAATATATTCAATAGTGAAGGAATATGGCTGAATCAATAATGACCATCTTAGTAAGCGAGTATTTGCATGACGTGATGAGGCCAAAAATGACAGGGGTTGATGATCGCACTGGACCACAAATGGCTTGCCATACAAATAGGGTTGAAACTTATTGATGGCCCACACCAATGCTAAACATTCCCTCTCTATAGTAGAGTAATTCTTTTCTGCCGCGTTCAACTTGCGGCTGGCATAAGCAACAGGAAACAGTTCCTCATTCTGGGTCTGAGATTTTTGCAAAAGCGCGGCCCCAATTCCTACATTGCTTGCATCAGTCCGTACTATAAACTCTTGCGTCAGATCTGGTAACTTCAGAATAGGCCTACTAGTGAGTTTATGTTTCAATTCTGAATATGCATGCTCACACTCTGCAGTCCACTTTATTGTGTCCGGCTTCCCTTTCTTTGTCAGATCCGTCAAAGGTGCACATAAGGTATTGAAGTCTTTGATGTACTTTTGATAGAATCCTCCTAAGGATACGAACGACCTCACATCCTTTTTTGTCTGTGGTCTAGGTGCATTCCTTAACTTTTCTATATTTTTGGGATCAGGAGACATGTTTCCATGACAAATTGTATGTCCCAAAAATTATAACTCCTGACATCCGATTACACACTTTGTTGGACGAGCAGTCAAACCTGCATCTCTGAGTCTACCCAGTAACATTGATAGAGAATGTAGATGATCCTCAAATGTTTCCGTGGCTATGAGAATGTCATCCATAAAGTTGGTGATGTTAGAGTTGTTCAAGGGTTCCAGCAATTTCCTCATCATCCTTGAAAATACGCTTGGTGCGTTTTTCAACCCGAATGGTAGTACATTAAATTCGTAGTGACCATCCGAAGTGCTAAAAGCCAGCATGTGTCGGATCTCGGGTTTGACAGGAATCTGGTAATATCCCTTACTTAAATCGACCTTAGAGAAATATTTCGCAGTACTTAGCGTCGAGAACAGCTGATTGGTATCCGGTAATGGATCAGCTTGGGTTTCTGTGATCGCATTTAATTTCCGGTAATCGATACAGAGTCGGTGTTCTCCACTTGGTTTTCTCAACAGTACAACACTTGAACTGTAAGGTGATTCTGACTTGGAAATGATTTGTTCTTGCAACAGATAATCAATTTCCTCCTTCAATGCCTGTGCCTTGGCATATGGTATAGGGTAGGTCTTCATGCAGATAGGTGTTGGATCGATGACCTTCATATCATATGTCAATAAGTTGGTGCATCCTGGTTTATCAGTTAACACATCTGCATGTGTTTTTAAAACTTCTTTAACTTGCTCCCTCTGTTCCTGATTTAACTGAGTACTAATTTTGACTTGTTCATATGTCTCAGTCGGTCTTAATGGATACTCTATTGAGGTAAGTGGTTCATGCTTCATTTCGGTTGCGATGGCCAGAGTCATCATATGAGCTACCTCCGTTGATGTCCTGTCATAATATTTCTTTAACAGATTAACATGGTACACCCTTTCTTTGCCCTTCTTGTCAATTTTGTAATTAGTCCTCGATATTTTCTCTAGCACGTTATATGGACCCTGCCAACCAATCTGCAGTTTGTTGTTACTGCTGGGCAATAGAAGAAGCACTTTTTCTCCAACAACAAGTTCCCTATCCTTTGCTTTCTTGTTATAGTATTCAGTATGTTTCTTTCTGGCTCTGCGAAGATTGTCATTAGCCAATTTCCAGCCCATTTTCAGTCGAGTGGTCAACTCATTTACATACTGAATTGATGAGGTGACACTTTCCTCTGCCTTCTCATCTGTCCAAGTCCGCAGCAATGCTTCCAGTGGACCTTTTATAGGCCGACCAAACAACAATGTGGCCGGTGCCATTCCTGTGGAATTGTGTGGGACTTCCCGGTATGCGAATAATGCAGCGGGTAAGTATACATCCCATGTTTCAGGTTTTTCACTTGCCAGCTTCCTGAGAATAGAAATGAGCGTACCGTTGAACCGCTCGACTTGACCATTTCCTTGTGGGTGATAAGGAGAGCAATGATAATGTCTGGCTTGAAAAATCCTGAACACTTCTTGGGTTAGCTTTCCCTTGAACTGGGAACCATTGTCCGTCAATATTTGATGTGGAAAGCCTAACCGGGTGAATATTGTCAACAATGCCTCTGCCACATGCTTAGAATCTATAGATGCCATGGCTACGGCCTCTCCCCACATAGAGCATGTATCAACTAGAGTTAAGATATAACTATTCCTTCTCTTAGTCCTAGTGAGGGGTCCAACAATATCCACTGCAACTCTCTCGAATGGAGTACCCATGATTGGCATTTCTCCTAGAGTTGCTGGTGCAGTCCCATGCTTGGGGGCTACACGTTGACACTCTGGACAAGATTTCACATATCGTTTGATATCTTCCGTGATCCCTGGCCAGTAATAGTGACAAGCTATCCGTTGACTGGTGGCACCAATTCCCATGTGTCCACTAAATGGAATAGCATGTGCGAGCTCCATAACTTTCTCCCTGTATGACTTTGGTACTACCAGCTGTCCATGTGCTTGAGGTCCTGTACCAGCTTTTCTATACAGTAGTCCATTTTTCATATACAAGTCTCCTTTTTCTGGAGGATTATGGGCCTTTGGCAATTTGCCAAAACAAGGCTTCAATGTGTCATCTTCTGATTGAGCCTGTTTCATCTGCTCTGGCTGAGTATTGTTAGGATTTTCCTCCTCGTTTTTGGTGCTCGACCTGGTCTGGACTGCTGCCAGGACAACAGGTTTTACCGGGTCACCCAAAAATACATACCTACACCCCAATATCAGCGGGTATATAGGGTCATCTATCACTGCGGCTGTTATCACTCCTTCCACGTAGCGAGATTTCACATTGATCCTAGCTATAGGAAGTGTCATGGTTGCTGTTCCCTTAGTTGCCCCTTGTATTTCCACGGTTTCTGTGGTAATTTGATCAGAGTGCACTAGGGTTGAATTCACAACTGAGTCGAAATCCAGGCCGGTATCATATAAGCACATGACTCGATTTCCGTTCACGGTTACGAGCTCACTCACAGGGGGATGACGGAGGCTATTCTGACTCCCTGTCAGTTCCATCATATCTGTCCTATTCCCTGTTGCTAAACATGCAGCGTGATGAGGGGTTTTCCTTCTACAATCTACAGTGTTGTGGTTGCTCATCTTATAAATTTTGCACCACTTATCTCCCTGTTTGTAGGGTTTCTTTTCCTGAGTCTGAGGGTTCTTGTCCTTATTATCAAATCTTGGTTTATTTCTGTATGGATGATCCTTCTGGTCAAACTGGGTATTCTGCGGTGGTGGCTTATATCCTTCTACCTGCTTCCTTTTTGTTCCTACCAATTCAGCTTGAGCTGCTTGGTATCTCTCTGCACATTTCAAAATGTCTTCCAGCCTCTCTGCTCCTTGTTCCATAAGGAATTTCCTCATTTCTTGAGACATGGAATCTTTCACTTGTTCTAACATAACCATTTCTTTCAGATCCTCGTAGGTTTTCTGATACTTACCTAAACTACTCTATTTCAACAAATACGTTTCTAGCCTAGCTGAGAACTGGTTATATGTTTCTCCAGGTAGAGGTTTAGAAGTTCTAAATTTCTTCCTATATGCCTCAGAGTTCTTTTCATACCGGATCAGTAAGGCTTGCTTTAGTATTTCATAATTTTCCTGATCTTCTTTGGGGAGTTTCAGAAACACATCATATGCAATACCTCTCAATCCCTGGGATAACTTTAGACTCCATTTTTCCTTTTCCAGTCCATATGTAGAGGCTAGCCTTTCATACCTATCCAGGTACGACTCAATTGCGTCCTCCTTTTCAACAAATGGATCTAGGTGGAAGTTCATGGCCCCATTTGCTGTGTTCTGAAAAGAGCGATTCGCAGAATGAGGTGAGCTATTACCATGGGTGATAGTCCCAGCCTGAAGTTCAAGATCAAGCTGTCTCATTTTCAGCTCATGGTCTCTCTCTGCTTGTAACCTCCTTTCTTCTCTCTCAGCTTCTAATTTCTTGGCTTCTCTCTCCGCTTCTAATTTCTTGGCTTCTCTCTCTGCTTCTAATTCTAATTTCTTGGCTTCTCTCTCTGCTTCTAATTCTAATTTCTTGGCTTCTCTCTCTGCTTCTAATTCTAATTTCTTGGCTTCTCTCTCTGCTTCTAATTTCTTGGCTTCTCTCTCCGCTTCTAATTTCTTTGTTTCTCTCTCTGCTTCTAATTGCTTTGCTTCTCTCTCGGTGTACTTTTCACATTCTGTCGTGACATACCGGATCAGAGCGTCACCATCCATGCCAAGCTCTTTTCCCACCTGCAGTGTAGCCGACCTAAATTTGACCACGTCAGCCATGATGTATCTGTAGTCTAGTAGGGCAAGCGATCTTACTCAAACTAATTTACTACAATATAATTAACTTAGTTAAAATTAAAGTTAATTAAACTGACTTCACCATATATGAAACAGCTTTCTTTATCTGTACTCAATGGTACTCCTAAAAATATAATTATTTCCTACTATGATAACTCTTTCCAAAAAATTTTACAAAACAAAATTTTCTACACAGCAGAAATAGAAAGTTGGCTCAGGAATATCAAAGATATATCCCGCAGACGAGCCCCCACTGTAGCGGGAGGTTATTTAAAATTATTTTTATGATAACAATACACCAGTGCTTATTTCTAAGACTGGGGTATTACTTGTAAGACCAGAACTCTTTACTGGCATACTTTTACATAATAAATAATTTTAAATAACCTCCCGCTACAATATATATATATATATATATATATATATATATATATATATATATATATATATATATATATATATATATATATATATATATATATATATATATATATATATATATATACTCTATTCTTACAGCTCTATACTAAACGTAATAGGCATACGCTACTCACGGTGCAAGAGGGTACACCAATCTTTCTCTCACAAAAATCACTGATGTAAAATTAACCACACTTACGGCTCACAAGAATGCAATATAACTATTACTTAACACTACACAAATAATAATAATGGTAATACGTACACACTTGTATACAGCGCATCGCGGCACTAGAATTCCTCTAATAAAATCACTTTAGTACTTTACACCTTTAACACACAGTCTCACAGTTGAAAATAGCGATGAGATATACGTGAAATTACACTAGACAACACATAAATTGTCAGTCAGCTTCTATAAAACTATAGATAGACAAACGCTGAAAAAAACATTAACTTCTAAACCTGAAACGTATAATATTACTAAATGTAAAGTATTATAAAAATATACTCATATTTAAGCATACCTCTTTGTCGTTAGTTCTCTTAGCACAGGCGCGACATATGCGATATCAAATCCTCTACCTCACTGGTGTATCGTACCGAAGATGCATACCGTACATGAAGACGATCTGGCTTCTTTTCAACTCTGACTCGACTCTCTCACTGTTTCAGTTTAAATCTACATATCCACTCCTGTACCACATGATAGCCACGTCAAAATGTCAGGCAAAGCTTCACCCATCCCTCTAGGGAGCAAATCAGGAGTCCTATGCTCAGTTTGGATGACATGAGATCATATCTTAGTGAAGATTATCTTCCTAATTGTCACAACTCAAGGTCCGCCCACTGATGGTAACATTCCCACGATATCTGTTGCCCGAGCCACACTTCTTACGGTTTTGTGCTAAAAAAGGTGTTTTCCTCTGGTGTCAGACAGCTCCGAGATGTCTAAGACCAAAGGCCGTCTCTCATTACATCTTTTGCGTCTCACACGTTTCAAAGATGGCAACGGTGTGTTTCATTTAGATTGCCCACTCCAGTGTGAGAATTCCACATGAGCGAAAATATACACCGTAGACCGGATCAAAAATTAATTACCCAGTCTAAAATTACATCCTTCTGGCCACACGGTCACAGATGGAAAAATGAAAGAGAGGAATTTTTGAAAGAAAATGAACCAAACAAGAGTGATCAACGCCAAAAAAAACCCCAAAAAAACAAATAAACAAACCAATGTGCCAGTGGAACATGAGATGAGAAGAGGATGCTGGAGATGGATATGACACACACTGAGGAAACCTGTTGACAGCATTACCAGGATGTCCTTGCGCTGGAATTCCCAGACTAAGAAGAGGTAATGGGAGACCAAAAAACACACAGAAAAGAGAACAAGAGAAATAAATAACTGAGACAAATACGACATGGGCAGAGCTTGAACAGATGGTACAGAACACCAGAATTTATAATATACTGCTCAAAAAAAGATAAAGGCCACTTTCAATTTTTAGGTCATTTCAACTAAGCTATTTTTTTTAAAACCTGAACACTCAGTCAAAAAAGTTTTGCTGCATTTTGTTGCATGCTTAAACAATGTTTGTTAATCTGACAATAAATCAAATCTGTGTTACGTGTTTGTACCTCCAAGGTCAATCAAATGTACGTGGTGGAAAGGGAAATAATGCATGTTTGAAAATGCTTCCTATGGCATAGCCTGTTGATAACATTGCTGAAATTTGCTTTTCACGTGCAAGTCGTGACTATAGTGAACACATGTCACCCACTTTTCGGAAGGAACGGGCAATGGGTATGTTTGTAACATTTACCATTTTAGCCATGGCTCAGCGAAGACGCTTGACCAATGTTGACAGATGGAGAGCGATGGCATGGCTGCAGGATGATGTAGGGCTGCGAGAAGTTGCTAGGAGATTAGGAGTTGCCCACTCTGTCATACAAACTCTGCGTGATCGTTATAATGCAACCGGTAGTGTCGCCGAACAACGCAGGTCAGGACTCCAAGGTCTACCACAAGATGGCAAGACACATTTGTTGTTGAGTTACAAACATACCCTTTGCCCGTTCCTTCCGAAAGGTGGGTGACATGTGTTCACTATAGCCACGACTTGCACGTGAAAAGCAAATTTCAGCAATGTTATCAACAGGCTTTGCCATAGGAAGCATTTTCAAACATGCATTATTTCCCTTTCCACCACGCACATTTGATTGACCTTGGAGGTACACACACGTAACACAGATTTGATTTATTGTCAGATTAACAAACATTGTTTAAGCATGCAACAAAATGCAGCAAAACATTTTTGACTGAGTGTTCAGGTTTTAAAAAAAACAGCTTAGTTGAAATGACCTAAAAATTGAAAGTGGCCTTTAACTTTTTTTGAGCAGTATACATTCTTTGAACGCCTTTAGTCTTTGGGGAGTTGAATGGTAGTAACTGAATTGTTGAGTCTTTTGTCTAATATCAGGGGCATACTTCAAGTATGTCGCACCCAGGGCAGATCATACAGCCTTCACTTCTTATAAAGAAACACATTTGCAAGTATATTTGTAGCAGAAATTAGTATTATAATAGTGCCCGATGGCACCTTCCCCCTGGCTGTCACCCGGAGCGAATCGCCACATCTCGCCCCCCCCTCCCCTTTTGTACACCTCTGTTTAATACTATAGAGTGGAAGTAAAACCAAAGCGCGCGATTAAGAATGAGTAATGAAAGTTGTGTACAGGGTTGTCAACTTATTACGTCAAACAGCGAAAACAAATACATAGCTCTAAAAGTAAATAAATAAATAAAATGAACTGGTTTACTTCTCATGTTTGGACGTCAGACGGAGTGGTGACCTTTCGATCCGTAAAAAGAAGAAAATATTACAATATATCCAACTGCGTGACGCCAGATCTATTCAATTGTTAGCCATCAGAAGTAGAAACATATTTAACACAAATACCAGAATTAAATTTATGTCAATCACATCAAAAAGAAAGCTATATTGATTTCACTTAGCAACAACAACAAAAGTTGATTCCATTTTCAGAAAGGTAATTTTTTCTTAAATTTGTTTTGGAAAAGAGTCCATTGTACTCCGAAATTACCGCATAATTCGCTAAAGGTACGTTCAGTGTTAATGAAAAAGAAATATATGTTACTAACCAAAAGTAAACAGCCTACGCATCTTAACACAATACTGCAATTTCGTGCTTGCGTTGGACTTCGTAAGTCTGAAATTTTCGAATTGTTTAGTTAAGTCAGACCTAATAAATAATGAGTCTCGTTTTGTATTATGTTCTATTTTTATGTTGTACTGTTCTGTGTTCATTTCATGTTAGTAACTAACAGTGGCAACTATTTACAGTAATAGTAGGCCATGACACTTGAAAGGCAAAAAGTGCACAAAATCGAACAGGAACTTACTTACCTCTTTGTTTTTCTTCTTCCGGGGTTCCGAACCCCAGTTATTCACTCTTTTACCCTTGCGGCAATCGAGGATGTGGTTTTGAGCTTTCTTGCAACCCCAGAGGACTTCCCTTCACCTCGCAAGCGGCTGAGGGGGGGGGGGGGGGGGGGGGGGGGGGCTTCTCAGTGAGCACAACACGCAGCAGCGTGACAGGTTGCCAAAACTATAAATCATAGATATGGGATTTTCGAAACGAGAGTGTCATCTGAACAAACATGCATCCATACCTCAAACTTTGCACTAGGAAGGTATACCAACGCGGGCACCACTCACAGCCTTTGAAGGCATCGGTCACCAGAAGTGGCCTTACCTACTTCACTTCTTACGTTTTCGTTCCACTGATTCCCTGAAGCGTAGAGGGGATCTGAAGTGGGCGAACTTGAGCCAGTGTCTGTCCATTTGCTGCTGTGAGTCCGTGTTGTTATAGGATTTCTATCCATCTGGCTCTTGGTCTTCCCCGAGCCCTGAAACCAGATCTACATTTGAAGGAAATTCTGTCTAACAAACAAACAAGGGAACAAATAAACAAACACACAATTCAAAACAGCATCAGCAAACATCAGTCAGAAACATCCTCTGCTTGCTGTAAAGATGTTAGCAGATTCTTTATCCCTGGTAAGCGTGACAGTTTTTCTTCCTTTCCTCTTATTTCTGTTCGCTTGTTAGATTCATGAAAAAATATAATGTTAAAATGCTGAGCCCCTTCGAAATGAACTCTATTGACGGAGAGACAAGTATGGATATGCAGAAAAGTCGTTGTAGTGCTGCAATGAGCTGGTTTTTCACAAAATCGTGAAGAGCCTTGGCAGGAAACGCCTGGCATGCAGACATTGTTAAACATACAAAAAAAGAAATAGAAATATTAGGAATGTTGAAAACAAAAACCCAGACAAATGGTGTTCATGCTTCCGTTGAAGTAACATTGATAGTATGGTTGACCATGCGGCTGGCAGTCTCATCGTGTTTAATGAATGGCAACAGAAACCACTGCTGCAAGAACACATTAATGCTATGAATAAGGCTTCCTGCAGGAAGGGGGTCCAGCTATGATGGTGGCTCCATACTCCATAGGGAGCACAATGGGAAATAATTATGAACGAGTGTTAAGTTTGATAGATACAGGTATAAGAATAAAACTTATTTTTTCTTCTTCTCTTCTTCAATCCTTCACCGCTGACTGAGAAAGCCGTCTATGGCCATCACGCCTTGTAACTTCGTGTAGGGCAGCATCTACGTGTATCCACTTTGCACGGTTGGCGGCCATCCTTTGTGTGGTGCCTGTAGCGAGAGGTAAAGATAATATGATGATGATGTCCTGGACAAATAGATGTACCAGATGATACCAGGATAGTGCCAGATAAGAGACTGGTCTTAACAGAAATACCCCATTCTCCGAAAAGAGTAATGGTGTATCGACATCAAAGGTATAGTTAAGCTGTATAGGTTCCTAGATGAGATGGTAATGTACTATTTTAGGTTCCCATGATGCCCCTCTCCAGACTAACCTTAGACTATGACTCTGCTAGGGGTAATTAACTAACCAACAAGAATTATGAATCAAACTTAAATAATTCAATAAAGACTGTTGGTACAATTTATAATTTATTTATGTACAATATCTTTCTTTGTTCTGTTGGGTAATTTGCAAATCAAATCAAATTGATTCAAAAAATATAAATGGTTTCACTTTCAAGTATTTATATTACATTTACAGTTAAATGGTAACTAATACAGTTCATCTGTTGTCTTGATCTTTGATGAAAACTGTCTTTCTTCTGTGCTAAACTTGAACCAATGTTAATACGAGGGGCGTTCAGAAAGTAATGCACCACATCGTTTTTCTCAGCTAATAATGAAGATAGAAGCATGCAATTTTGTACACTTTAAATATGGCATGTGCCAATTGTGTGCACTAAATTGCACCGCAACCGGCCAAATAATACGGCTGGCCTAAACCGTTGACATGGAGCGTGTTAGCAACTTGCGTTATAAACAGCGAATTGTGATAGAATTTCTCGTTGCAGAGAAGGAAACTGTTGTGAATATTCACAAGCGTCTATGTGATGTGTATGGAAGTTTTGCAGTCGACAGGAGTACAGTCAGTCGCTGGGTTCAGAGAATCAAAGAATCAGGAAGTGGAGATACGGAGCTGCTTGATCGGCCGCGCTGTGGACGTCCTGCCACAGCCACCAACGCAGAAATGTTGAAATGCGCTGAGGGCATTATTCTTACTGATAGGCGAATCACTACTCAACAATTGACCTTACAGCTGTCAGTCAGCATTCGTAGTGCAAATGCAGTTATAAAAACTCTCGGATTTTTTAAGTTTTGCGCAAGATGGGTTCTCGAAGTCTCACAAATGACCACCAATTGCAAAGGAAAGCAATTTCTTCTGAATTGTTGGAGCGTTTCAATGCTGATGGAGAGAACGTTTTGGCTAAGATCGTTGGTGACGAAACCTGGGTACATCATTTTGAACCTGAGACAAAAAGACAGTCAATGGAGTGGTATCATCCGCAATCACCAAGAAGAAAGAAATTCAAGACAATTCCTTCAGCTGGAAAGGTCATGATCACTGTCTTTTGGGACATTGAAGGTGTGATTCTTGTGGAAGTTATGCAAAGAGGAGAGACAATCAATTCGCAAACTTACATTAAGACATTGAAAAAACTCAATCAACGTTTTCGCAGAGTTCGGCCGCACAAGAATCTAGCAGACCTGCTTCTCCTTCACGACAATGCGCGCCCTCACACAAGTCTGGCAACACGGGAAGCAATCACCAAATTGGGTTGGACTGTACTACCCCATCCACCCTACAGTCCCGATTTGGCACCCTGTGATTTTCATCTGTTTGGTCCACTTAAAGATGCACTCCGTGGGACAAGGTTTGAAGATGATGAAGGAGTGATTCATGCAGCGAAGAAATGGCTACATGATCAAGACAAAATCTGGTACGGGCTAGGAATACATGCACTTGTTTCGCGCTGGCATAAAGCCGTACAAGTTGATGGGGATTATGTTGAATAATACTGATGTTTACGTGACATGTCCATGTATATTGTGTATAAATTTCATGCTTTTTGAATAAACAGCTCCTGAGAAAAACGACGTGGAGCATTACTTTCTGAACGCTCCTCGTATTATTATATCACAAGTTATAAGGGCTTTTACTATGTTCTTTAACACCACATGCTTGTGTTTCATCATTTCAATGTTCTTTTGTAGAAAATAAACTCGTAGGTTTTATGTTCCATGTTCTTGGATTCTTAGGTTCAAAAGTTTTTAATTTCTTTGGTGTGGTAAAGTTTTGTAAAGTCAAGTAGCCCCAAACAAGGCTACGTATCTTGACAAAGTCTTTCTAGGCCTTGCCCAGCAATGTAACTGGAAAGAATCCCACAACTGCGGTTCTTCCAATCTTAAAGGTGGCACTGTTGAAGACCCTCTGACATTTCACAAGGGCTCTGAACAACAAGAGCTTCCTCCAGCTGACTTAGGCACGATAGAATTAGTAAACTCGTCAAGGCAGTATTTAACCCTCAATCACATGCAGACCGGCTTTTAATGGTTCTACTGACTGTTTTCACCTGCAGATGGCAATGGAATCTGGTAGTAGACGTTTTCGCTCGTGTCTGTGATTTGAATTTTGCGGCAAGCGTTTGACTGGCGACACCTTCCGCTATTTACATTCAGTGTCTCCCGTACCAGAAAGCATCTAGGCCAAAGTTTTTTGCAGTCTCGAAAAAAGTGTACATTTAAGGCGTTCTGTGCTAGTATGAAAAATCTGAAATCGTTCTGGTTTCTATATCTCTGAACGGATTTCCTTCATCCAAAGCTTATATTATTCTCAGGACTAAGTTCTATCTAATGCTTTATCTATCATTTTCCTCGGTTAATCCGATCTTTCACTTGAGCAGTCTAAACAGTGGCAAATACGACATGGGTCAAGCTTCGCTGGCTTCAAACCCCAATTCCTTCTGTACTACACCACTTCCAGTGAAAATATAGATATCTGCCAATAGCTAATGATCCCTATTATCGAATTTAGTCCTTCATTACTAAGGTATACCATTTATAACTGCACATTATATTTCGAAAAATTGATAACATATACACTTTCTCGTCTTCCCACTGAAAGGCCTTACAAAATATTAGCATTGCGTGTACCAAGCTGCCGTTTTGATTGGTTGCTTGACTTCTCGGAATTTCTGTACGATGTAATGTTTTGAATAATGGCCGAGATAAGATTCAGACTTCATCACAGTGCCCCATCTCAGGATCTTCCTTTCCGTCTCGGACTGCTAAGTTCCCCGCCTAGTTGTTTTTAGTCGGCCTCTCTTTCACCTTTCTTCTGGGTCCATAGCATTGCAGTTCTTGTGATGCTGTTACTTACTTACTTAGTCGTTCCTCTTCTACCGTGAGGTGTAGAGGTTTGGAAGAGAGAGCGCCATACTATCATATTGTCTGTCTTCCTCCTGACCTGGTTCCATTCTAGTCCTTCGTCCTCCAGTGATTGTCTAATGATGTCCTCCCAGCGGACTCTGGGTCGTCCTGTAGGATCCCTGGCTCTTAGCCTCCCATACCTGCTGTGGCAGCCGGTCTTCTCCCATTCTGCAGACATGGCCAAACCATTTTAGTTGGGACTGTTCTACTTGGATCTGCAGGGGATTGGGTTTTTAAGCCTTGACGTATCGTCTGGGTGTGGACCATGCCTCTTCTTGTTACCTCAACTACCTTTCTCAGATACCTCATTTCTGAGGTAAATGGTGTTACTTTTACCGCAATTTCTGGAATGATATAATTGTCTAAAGTCGTAACACGTACGTGTATTTTGTACCACAAGATGAAAACAACGTATTTTACCCTAACGTAAAAATCTGAATGAAAAACGGAAATTTGCAGACGCAAAAGTCGCATATGCTTGCTATCTTCTGTATATAAATACGTAATCAACAACAACAACAAAGAAATTCTGCAAAGAGCGCCAAAGGGTTGATGCAGGGTTCCTAGGAACATCTACAATGCTAGCTCCGTGCTCCGCAAGGAGCAACAAGGCGAAAGAAAGGAAGAAGATAGTTAAGGAAAAAACATCCCATTAATTCCTTTTTTATTAGTACAGGTGTTGTTACTGCAATCATTGCAATTATTACAGTTGCTGCCAATACTACTTCGACTAGTGTGTGTATATATATATATATATATATATATATATATATATATATATATATATATATATATATATATATATATATATATATATATATATATATATACTAGTAAAATATGTACGTCAAAATAATGACAGGGAAGCAACTCAAGCAAACGTCTTGACCTTTCAGCATCTTAAGCACATTTAGACGACTGGAGAACTCATTTTGTTGATTCTGAATGAAGTTATTTTAAACATTTTTGTAAAGTTTTGGAAAAAAAAATTAATATTGGTCACTTTATTTTCAAGGGATTTAATGTATCCTCTATGAAAGAGAAGCAATCAAACGGAAAAAATAATAACAATAAAATATATTGTATATTTTTTGACACTTGTTAAAATATACTTGCTAATTTGGTGCCTGCCATCACACGTGTCAATACCTTGTCGAGGAATGGCGGCTTGCGTACCCTTATTACCCCCTGAGCTATGTGTGACGCATAATGGAAATATAGCTGACTGTATCCGACAGCCTTTCGTGACCTCGGCGAAGTTTTATAATTCGCTAGCAAGCCAAGCATTAACACCCTGCGTTTACTCATTCTTAATCCACGCCTCTTTTTCTTGAGATGTAAACAAACAGACATATTACCAACTCCCACTAACAGGGAGCGAGCTCTGATTTGTTTACCTACGTTTCTCACGCGAGCTGATCTGTCAATCATCGGACATCGGACAGATCGCACGTGGGATAAACACTTAGCCCTTTGATGTTCGTACTCAGGGAGAAATCTCTGACGTCGATTAGCATTTCATATCGAGACGCGAGCGATTTTGAAAGAAACCCCGTTATCGGGACGAGGGTCCTTTGATGTCGGCCAAACACCGCTACGAGAGGAACGGCTGCTGCTCAGAGGACTTTTCATCTGGTCCACAGTTTCTGAATTTTTATAGTTCGCACGTTAATGCGAAATTAACACTAATAGGGATCAGAGAGCCAATGAATATATATAAACAGTGGATCCTTAAACTCACTGATCAGTTGTCGCTCAGAATTTTGGATAATCTAAGCTCGTTATTCTAGAACCATTGTAGTATGTTAATAGCATTTCGTGGGGATTGTTTTATTTCTTACTTACGTAGTCGTTCCCCTTCTACCGTGAGGTGTAGAGGTCTTGTTTCATTTCTGATTTGTGGTAATAAAATTAGCATTTACGTGATTTAATGTGTTAAGTTTACCATTATAATTTACTGTGATTTATAGCGTTAAAACTAGCGAAATAAATAACTATTTTTCTTTGCCAGAGGTGTAGTTAGAATGATAATTTTACCACCCGCTTCTCACACCAGCAGATACGGTTTAGTTGACTGATTAAGTGTTAAGCGTGACTATAGTGACCGAATAGGATTCACGTTTTTTTCATTTTCTGTTTTATAGTAAGTGACTATTGTTTATACCTTATGACTAAACTAACAGGCGCCGACAATAAAATAAATATTAACGACAGACGATATTTGTAAGTGCGCGTAGGGGTAATTAAACAATAGTTGACAGTATAAGCTGATCGTTAACGCGAGCAGAGGGGCGGGAAGGTGCATACTTTGGTCCAAACCTGAAAATGCAGCGCAGGCGAAATACTGACCGTATAGTTGTAAATAAAGTCACTGTGTGCCTTTTAACTTTAAGCAGGACTGCAGCAGAGGGAAAGAGATCGTCTCGTCCCCGTCCGTGTGCTTATAGCTTATAGAATAGTTGCATTTCTTTTTCATAATGTCTTGTTTATTTCTCGCAGACAGGACAGAGCGGCCAGCGGTTTTTTTTATTATTGTCTTCAGTTTCTGATGGGATTTATGTTGCCTTCTTCCTGGCTTACGAATCCCAAGTCCATGTTGCGAACATGACTGGCTAAAAGACAAATAAACATTTAACTATTACGTTTAACTGGACTATCAATTCCCAGATATTTCTTTCCAATTTATCAGCCCACGGTAGTAGTATATGAAATAATATCAATACCTAACTTTTGACAGACGCAGCACTGGATTTAATCAAAAAGTTGTGCTGTTTCAAAATCGGCACTCACCACAGAGCCAGCCGACAGGATTTACCAATCAATCAATTACCATCATCAGTAACAATTTTTAGCAACTAGCTGTGTCCAAATACTAGAAGTATTAGTTTGTTTCCATTCTTTGCTGTGAACAAAAGATCTCGATTTTTTTCTACCATTAACTATTCGAGGTGACATTTTTGATCCAGGATTACATCACCAAACCTGGCGTCCACCTTATAAAGTTATCATCAAGGCTGGACTGGGGCCAAATTTGGCACTGACCACTGACATTATCAATATCGATAAATATATTCAGGATAACTGTATATTCTAGGAAATATCACCAAGATTAGGTAAAGAGCGAGAGCGTGGCCACGTATGTCAGAGAGAGAGATTAAATATTTTCTTGTTACGGTAGCTTGTACCAAACTGGTTATTTTGCTTTAAAAATTGTTTACTTTACGGAGTAACACGTATTAGGAACTCTGTTTTTCTTAATTGTCTATAATGTAACCTAGTGCTAAACTTTTAAACATTTGGGGGTTATTAACTTGTTGGGTTCTTATCTTCTCAATGAGGGGAGTGCACAGGTATTCTTTTAATTCTCTTTCTCTCTCTCTCTCTCTCTCTCTCTCTCTCTCTCTCTCTCTCTATATATATATATATATATATATATATATATATATATATATATATATATATATATATATATATATATATATATATGTAATTCTGATTTATTTGATCTTTCTTTTAGATATTTGATGTTGTAAAGTTTAAAGATATAAAACAACAAAAGAACTAAACGTTGTATGTTGGTCAGACCCATTACCATTTAACCATAGTTTTTCACGTTTGTTTTTCTTGTTGTCACATAGCTGTGTGTGTGTTTGTGGTTAGTAAACTTATGTTTCCAAATATATGGGAGGTGTAAGATTGTCTTATACTAAATTATAGTCGTATAGATAGGCTTGACTAGAAAAACTATTCAGTCCAGAGACAGATCTTCCCCTTAACTATCCACTCGTGGAAATCTATTTTCTTATACCTTTACTTCTCACGTATCATCACCTTTCTCCTATACTCAGGCGGGACCATACATAACTTTAAAACCTATATAAACGCAACACTATGCCAGCGGGAGTTTTACTCCTGGAAGGTTGTACCAAGCTGGACATGTTTGCGCGGGCAGGGGTCAGAAAAAAGCAGAAACCCTGGTCCTCCATGTTGGGGGTTTTAGCATAGGGCTGACACCCCTGTCTATGTAAAAAGAAACAAAGTTACGGAAACGACAACAAATGAACAAACTTTGCTGCGGGACGGACATCCGGAGTCTGAGGCTCGTATGACTGTCAGTGGTGAAAGCCGAAAGGAAGCCACTGACACGAAAATGGACGTCCTGGCCGCAAAACGTGAAACAAGAATAGGATTTTGGAATGTCAGGACAATGAACGAGACGGGTAAAAAAAACAGGTCACAGCAGAGATGAGAAACTATAGATTACACATTCTAGGGATAAGCGAGAGCAGATGGACAGGGGCAGGAAAGTTAAAACAGCAACAGGAGAAACTACTTTACTCTGGAAGAGAGGATGGACAACACAATGAAGTTGTAGCCATTATTCTACAGAAAGGGATAGAAAGGACATTACTGGAATGGAAACCCATCAACAACAGACTGATAAGAATATGATTGAGAGGGAGATTCACCAACACTACAATAATACAATGCTACGCACCAACGAATGACAGCGATGAAGAGGTCAAGGATGAATTCTATCAAAAACTGCAGAAAGAAATGGAAGACACACCTAGATATGATCTTATCGTAGTAATGGAAGACCTCAATGCGAAATTTGGAACACACAATACATATAATGACAGAGTAATGGGAAATACGGCAGCGGAACAGCAAACGAAAACGGGTATAATATAATAAGTGTCTGCAGCATTAACAACCTGGTCATTGGAGGAACACATTTCCCACACAAAGAAATTCACAAATTAACATGGGAATCACCAAATGGTCGGGACAGAAATCAGATAGACCACATTATGATTAACGGTAGATGGAGACATGCATTACAAGATGTGAAGGTAAGAAGAGGTGCGGATGTGGGAAGTGATCACCATTTAGTAGTAGCAAAACTGAAAGTGAAACTTAGAATGGCTGGACCAACTGTAACTACACAGAAAAGGTTTGACATCAGCAAATTGAAGGACTCTCTTACAAGAAAAGCTTTTGCGGCTGATATAAAGAAGCGATATCAATTTGCCAAAATTGACTGATGATATAGACCATAAATTCAACACCATTTCAACAATATATAAGGAAAGCAGCAATTCATGCTTGGGATTCCAGGAAAGGAAGAAGCAAGACTGGATAACACCAGAAACATTAAACACCATAACGACGAGAAAGGAATGAAAAGAAAGAAAACAAGCGAAGTCCCCCAGGTTAAAGCAACTATATAGCGAACAGTACAACCAGATAGACAAGGACGTTAAACGCCAAACCCGAGCCAACAAAAGGAATTTCCTATACGATCTTGCAAGGCAGGCAGAAGAGGCAGCACTGAGAAATGAACAAAGCACAGTTAATAAAATAACTAAAATCATCAGCGGAAAACGAGGTGCAAACAATATTACATTAGTAAGAGATAAGCAAGGAAATTTCATCACGACAGCAGAGGGACAGGAAAGAAGTTGGGCAGAGCACTTCAGAGAAACTCTGAATAAGGAACCGCCAGAGACACAATTTAATGTTCCTGAGGCTGAAAATTCCACGAAAAGAAGAAATTCTCACAGCAATCAAAGGGTTAAAGAATGGAACAGCTCCTGGCCATGATAACTTAAATGCAGCTATTTAAGACAGACCCTGAGCTAGCAGCAGAACTATTAGAACCACTATTTGCACAAGTTGGAAAACAGGAACAACACCAACAGAGTGGAACTAAGGAATAATTGTCAAATTGCCCAAGAAGGGAGATCTTGTTGACTGCAATAATTGGAGAGGAATCACTTTTCTCTCAGTTCCCAGCAAAATACTAGGCAGGATAATTATACAGAGAATTTCAAATGCAGTAGACCACAAACTGAGGAAAGAACAAGCAGGATTTAGAAAGAACAGAAGATGTGTAGATCATATATTTACCCTCAGGAACATTATACAGCAGTGCTCAGAATGGCAGAGACAGCTGTACATTAATTTCGTTGATTTTGAAAAGGCTTTTGACAGTATACATAGGGACAGTTTATAGAAAATACTGAGGGCTTATGGAATTCCAAGCTGCATAGTGTCAATCATAAAAAGCCTCTATGTCAACTTTACGTGTAGCGCTGGGCAGAGCAACCTAACCTTTGAGAAGAAGACAAGGATGCTACTTTTCAACCACTCTATTTTGAACAGTCATAGACTGGGTGATGCGCCAGACAACAGAGGGCAGTCCAAGAGAGATAAGATGGACTACATTTCCTACATTGGAAGATCTGGAATATGCAGATGACATTGCACTACTAGCACATTCACATCAACACATCCAGGAAAAAACGGATAGACTTAATAAGTATAGCCAGCAGGTGGGCTTGAACATCAATTTAAAGAAGACAGAGGTCATGACGCTCAATGTAAGCAACCCTGAGCCCATATCAGTAAGGAATCAGCAACTGGAACAGACAGACACCTTCACATACCTAGGATGCATAGTAACACCAGACGGCGGAGCAAGCAAAGACATCAACAGAAGAATGAACAAAGCAAGAACAGCCTTTTTTAGCCTAAACAACATCTGGAAATCCTCTCTGTACAGCACAAGCACAAAATTAAGATTATATCAGAGCTGTGTGCTTTCTCTATGGTGCGGAATGCTGGAGAGTTACAGAGAAGGAAATGTCGAAATTGTCCTCTTTTCACACAACATGCCTAAGAAAAATTATCCGAATCTGTTTTCCGAAAACCATCACCAACCAAGATCTGCTTATTCGGAGCAAGCAAGAGGACATGCACACCATCATAGCTAGCAGACGCTGGAGCTGGGTTGGCCCTGTCCTCAGAAGAGACCTCTGATGCCATCACAAGAACAGCTATGCTATGGACCCCTGAAGGAAAACGAAAGAGAGGCCGACCAAAAACAACTTGGCGGAGGACTGTGGAGGCTGAGATGCAAAGAATAAACCAAAGTTGGGGCACTGTACGAAGGATGGCCACCGACCGACCAAAGTGGAATCAATTTGTTGTTGCCCTACAAGACGCCACTAGGCGTGATGGCCACTGACTGCTTTGACGGTTGGCGGCTAAGGATCAAAGAAGAACAAAGAATTTGTTGCGAAAAAAATTGCGCACTTTATTAAATGTGGTGCGGTTAAGTTCAAAGGTTAGAAGAACATGACTTGTATATAATTTCCAGACTGCAACAAAAAGCTTGATTTAGACGGGACGGACGTTCTTACAGATTTATATAATACAGTACTAGTACAAGAAAGAACTAAAATGTCTTAACCTTTCAGCATCTGGCGCACATTTAGAAGACTGGATAACTCATGTTATTGATTCTGAATAAGTTATTTTGCAAATTTTTGTAAAGTTATGAAAAGAAATTAATTTTAATAGGCTAATTTTTCAAGGGAGTTAATGTATTCTCTATCAAAGGGAATCAATCAAACGGAAGAAAAATAATAACAATAAAATATATTGTATATTTTTTGACATTTTTTACTATATGTTTTCTATTTACCAGCAGCCGTGGTAGCACAGTGGTTAGTGTACTGGCTTCCTAGCTCAGTGGTCCATGGTTCGATCCCCAGTTGAGGTGGGATTTTTTTTCGACCGCAAACGGCTCCTGGGTCGACCCAGCCCAATTGGGTACCAGAGCAACTCTGGGAAGGTTAAGGCGGCCGTCGTGATGCCGACGCCATCACCCAAATGTGCCGATGGTGGAGAAAATATTGGCCTAACACCATATTACCAATGTGCTTTAATGGGCGTGTAAACGGGATCATTTCTATTTATTGCTTAAAATATAATTGCTAATTTGGTGCGAACAAAGTTGCGCGCTTTATTAAATGTGGTGCGGTTAAGTGCAAAGGCTAGAAGCGCATGACGTGTATATAATTTCCAGACTGCAAGAAAAAGGTTGTGTCTTACGGGACAGACGTTCTTACGGAATTATGTAGTATATAATATAATACATATAGTATAATAATGCTTGTTCAATCTAATTGTTGGTTATAATTAGGGTATGTAGTGTAATTTTATTTTAAATTGTGTGCTATGTTCAAATAAATATTGTACTTTCCAATTGATTGCTGTTGGCGTTGGCACTTTACATTAGTATTTGTTGTTTGCTTCCTTCTTGCATTACATTGTTGTTTTCATTACTTTATTATTTGTTAATAGCAATTCTTGTTTTTGTTTTGCTTTTGGTTTTTAATGTGTTGTTTATTTATGTTTATGGTGTGTCTGTTTATGTTTATTAAGTGTTAGAACGTGTTGACAATTTATTTTTAATCCTGTTTTTCTTGAATAATATTATTATGACTTTGTTCATCGTTATTGCATTAAGTGGAAAAGGATTTGGTAATCCTCAACCAGTGTACAAGGGGTAGGGTACAACCAGAATAAGAGGGTTATTTCAGGCATCTTGAATCTTGTTCATCAGAGTTGATGCGACGGAGTGACTCAGAATTGTCTGCCGATTTCATCCAGAAAGAAACGCCCATTTCTTACTTCTAGTTTAAATTTTTTCCTCTTTTTGGCTGCGTTCTGCTGTAAATTTCCTAACGCTTCAGTGTCAATCTTATTTTGTGACCGTCTCTGTAGTCACTTCACTCGTGTATGCTTTGACTCTTGCGGTCAGCGACGCAGTTGCCGTCAGATGTCTTTGAGACAGGGAAAGTCTAACGCATTAATTATTGCCCAATGCTCAGTCAATGACCTAACTTTTGCTGGCAGACGAAGAAGCGTCTGTAACCTGCACGGAGGATATTTCCCTTGGACTCAGCTCATGACGTAACTTCTTCGAGTGACGAGAATCGTGCTCGCATGCAAATTACGTCACAGGCCACCTGAGTGCCCTAGTGTCTTTTCCTGCCTCCTGTTTATTGCATCTACATAAGTCTTAAACAAGAGACACCAGCGACCATGTCTACTTTCTTCACCGGGCAAACGCGAAATAAATCTTGTATCTTGGTCGTCTCTGCGAAGTCCCCCGTTCCCCAGAGCCTTTATATCTGGTCCAACTCACCGTCTCCTGCTCACGTGTCTTGGGAAACATCGTCTTTTTATGTGGTTATATGTATATAGCTTCACAAAGCATCCCCATATTTACCTTTCATTCACTAAGTCAAAAAATGTCGGCTTAACCAACGTCAGTGGTGATCTTACTAATCGTAGCTGAGTGCGATAACCCTGCTTAGTATAACCCCACAGAATGGATCCAGCCGCCTGGAAATATTGCATTATAGAAAATAAAAACCTCAGGTCTGACCTCACCCCAAAGTCACAGCGTGTCGTGTTTTCTTTTTTTCCTGGAGCAATATTCTGCTAATTTTGCTCTGGCACTTACTAGATTTCATCTCACCGCCCATTTTTTGATAAACTTTGCAGTGTACTCTTTCTGGAACTTTAACCCTCTTTAGGTAAAATATCAATTGATGTAGCAGAGTATTTCAGTGGCAAGGATATCCCAGACTTCAGTGTTAGGATAGACTCACGTGCTTGGATTTTCACTCATACTCTAACTAGATCTAGTAAGTGGGCGCTCGATTTGGGAGACTAACTCAGGATTATAGTTAGGAGAAATTTGTGTTATGCATGTTTTTGTCAGGTGGTCGTTTTGTGAAGTGTCGAAACTCGTGTTCTGTATTTTCTTTAGTTCAATTTAATTGTTTTCACGCTGAATTTGAGATTACTATTCCTTTGTTGATATAATGATTCATGTAAAAGGACAGTGATATATATTACTTTCTTTCATCTGCCTTGCATATATATATATATATATATATATATATATATATATATATATATATATATATATATATATATATATATAATATATATATATATATATATATAATATATATATATATATATATATATATATTATATATATATATATATATATAGATATATATGGATATATATATATATATATATATATATATAAATTGAAGGTTTGAAGGTTTCCTTTTACAAAATTCGGTGTTATGGTTGTCTTTCTTACACCATTTGCACCATCTCTTTCCTTGGTTAAACGGTTTTCTTTCATTATATTTTTGGTCATTAAACTGTGAGTTTCTATCACGATAATCATTTCGTGGCGTATCAAAATTTGTCCTGCCTTTATTACCTTGTTCTCTGGTATCAAATTTACTAAAGTGTTGTGGAGCTTTAAAATTTTCTATGTGCTTCTTTTTAGTGCCACTTACCTCTGCCTGGGCTGCCTGATACCTCTCAGCGACATTTAAAACCTCCCCCAACCTCTCTGCACCTTGTTCCATGAGAAATTTTCTCAAGTCTGGAGCCATGGACTCTCTTAATTGCTCTATCATGATCATCTCTTTAAGATCTTGGGTCTTCCCCAGAGCAGTCTATTTCTCCAAATAGGTTTCCAGTCTGGCAGAGAATTGGTGGTATGTCTCCCCAGACAACAGTTTGGCATTTCTAAACTTCTTACGATAAAATTCACCATTCTTTTCATATCTCAATAACAAAGCCTGCTTTAGCATGTCATAATTGTCTTGGTCGTCTCTATTCATCTTAGCAAAAACTTCATAAGAAGTACCTCTAAGCCCTTGGGATAACTTAAGACTCCACCTCTCTCTCTCTAACCCATACGTAGTAGCTAATAGTTCGAATCTACTGAGGTACCCCTCGATGTCATCGTCTTTCTCAACAAAATGGTCTAAATGAAACCCCATAGCTGAGGTTGAGGCTCCCTGACTAGGCGTGGCATCTGAGGGAAAGGTGCTGGCACCATTTTCAGGAGCATGGCCTTGTAATTCCAGCTCCCTTAGTCGTAATTCGTGCTCCCTTTGCAATCTTCTATCTTCTGCTTCCCTTTGCTGTCGTTTTTCTTCTGCCTCCCTTTCGGCAGTCAATCTCTTATCTTCTGCTTCCCTTTCGGCAGTCAATCTCTTATCTTCTGCTTCCCTTTCGGCAGTCAATCTCTTATCTCTGCTTCTAATTGGAGCCTTTTAATCTCCCTATCTGCCTCCAATGCCTTAGCCTCTTTGTCAGCCTCAATCTGCAGCCTCTTAAGTTCTTTGTCAGCCTCAATTTGTAACCTCTTCTCTTCAGCTAACCTCCTATCTTCCTTTTCAATATACTTGTCACATTCTGAAGTTACATACTGAATTAAAATTTGACCCTCCATGTTCATTTCCTTCGCCGTCAGCACAGCAGCCGATCTAAATTTTGCTAGATCTGCCATACTAAATCACACAATTTAACAATGACTAAGGTAATTCCAAGTATATAATTACTAAGGTAATATATTAATTAATTAATCACCACTGGCTGTGAAGATTCATCCACTTTTACTTTCCACTTTTTATTTTAAGGGACACTTTTAAATTTATTCCCTTATGCCCCCAATAGTTTAATTCCCGGACCAGGAGACCCTAATATCTTTGATAAACTTAATCCCGGACGAGCCCCCAATATTTGTAGTGGTTTTTGATGTTATTGTATGGTTGATATGTTACCTAGTGTACTGGATGAGGTCAGCTGTGAAGACTCCAGAGATAAAAGTTTATGTGAGTTACAGAAGGCCTTTCTGCTACCACTTACGACCTCAAACAGACCTATTCTACTAGTATGAATGTTAGCTACGTTAAAAGTCTAGGGTACTGAAATGTAATGTGTAGGTAATAAAATACACAGACACACACATGTAAAATAATAAGTCTAATAATAATAATAAACTCTATGATAAACTGAACTAACACTGGCTTTTAGAATTTAAGTTTGAAAATTTTTTAAATTTATTAGTCCTGAACCAATTGTTTCTTTTGGTCAGAACATATGAAACAATATGTATTTATCAATAAAGTGCATATATATATTGCATAATCAAATGAAATTTTTGTACATAGGTATATTATTACATTTGGTTAATATTAATAATATCTACAATGTCTTGGGAAAAACTAGCACTGGATGTTTAGTTGGGGTGGCGTCATCATGCCCAATCTATAATTATAAAGTTCCTTGTCCTTGACATATGGACTGATATTAGTGTTTATATAACAAGATTTTATTTCTTTATTGATGGTGGACACAGTCGATGAATCTCCAGCAGGCCAGGTTTGCACTTAACTGGCCTGTGACGATGTAGTACATAATTCTTGTGGCCCACTCCTCTCAGTAGCTGGAGTAAATTTTAGGCTGCACAGGCATCCGCTCTTGTACTTCTACAAAAGCATCTGGCACAAGCGTAGTGCCAGATCAGAAACTCTGAAACCAAAATTTGTGCCATGTGTCAACACTCTGTTTACTGCGCCACTCTTACACACAACACAGCACAACAACATTACACAGATTGGGTCAGATCTCTCTGACCAACTTAGCACATCTCACCCAGTTGTTATCAAATAGTACCAGTTTCCCAAGACTGCATTGCATCCGAAATATGTTCAATAGTTTCCTCTTCCATTCAATAAGGTGGGTGATATGTTCCCACTGATCTCAATTATAGATCCGCCTTCCATAGTCTTAGATAGGTTTTCATATATTATGTGTTTGTCTCTAGGCCCTGGACTGCTGCTGGGGACCTAGAGTAAGCACTCACTTGTCGTAATCATTTTTCATGATATGGCAGTATCAATCACTCAGAATATTAAAATAGACAAGATAAATGCTTTTTCCCTTACCACAATTCAGAATTGAGAACACAGTTACGTAGTACTAGCAAAACTCAGCTGAGCTGCTGGCTAGATTAGGGCGTCCCACTGATTTTTATTTAATAATTTCTGGAAATCACCTCTAGCAGTAACGAACTGTGTCAATGGACAGTCTTCTATCAAATGGCACAAGCGTGCGTCTCTTTTTCAATAATATAAATGCTTTTGTCCAATCAGCGGACTTCCCCTCTAACTTTTCAAATATTCAAAATATAAATGTCCAATTTCAGTCCAGTCTCAGTCTAGTGTGTAGTATTTGTCTGTCGGTCTGTCCGTCCCAACTTGGTTTTTCACAAAATTACCCTTGTTTTTGGAC